>OMKR01091722.1:10294-21879 GCA_900302355.1 Cyttopsis rosea
TCTTTTTTTTTTTTTTTTCGTTTTTTTTTTTTTTTCCAACATTTTGGTGAGCACGTCACGGCTGCATGACCCGAGATTTAAACCACCAGCAGTCCATCCCTGCTGCTGCAAGGTAAGCGGAGCCACCATGACCTCTGGAGCCGCCCGTCGCCCTGCTTCTCTACATTGGACTGTATTTTAGGAAAGTGCATGGAGTTTACACTGTGACCACTTCAATATGTGACACTTTGGGTTTATGGTGAAACAGCTTAACGTTTTGTTTTTCCTGATGTGAGGTAAGCCTGTCTTTGGTCGTTTCAAAATACCTTTTTATTATTATTTTTTTTTAATCCACTTTAAATTTTCACTTTTTTGTACTCTTCTCGGATTTAGTTTTTTTTTTTTTTATTCTAAAATGCCACTGATTTTTTTTTCTCAAATGAAACCTCCACGTAACCTATGTATTATACAAATTCAAGCATATCACTTTAGAGATTCAATGTTTTGCGCAGCTCTAACTTTTATGCCATATTTTAGCCTTAGTCTCCCTTTCTTCGATTATTTATTAGCTCTCTATTTCATTCTCTATTCGTTTATTCTCTAATTATTCTAATTATCCTCTCCATTCCCTCCCATTCACTTGTACTGTTCGATTATAATTTAAAAAAAAAAGACAAGATACCGGAAGCCTCAAGGCCAGCGGAAGGTAGAGACTATTACAACATCATGAAAAAACTTGCTGTTGGATCACCTCTCTCTCCTCGTCCACTCCCCCGTCTCCTATCGCACTTTTCTAGTAAAACAGACTGACAGGAGCCTGAGCAGTCTCTACATTAACCAAGCTTTTGTTTGTCTGTCTGACTTGTAACTATTAGAGCAGTGGTTCTCAATGTGGGGTCCGGGGATCCCCCGGTGGTCCACTCAGGAGGTTCCAGGGGGTCCCCCGAAGAATGTATTAATAGTTAAACTTCGCCATCATTTCATTCATTATAGACATTACCACCATTAGAGAAGGTACAATAATGACTATTTTGATCCTAGTTCAATTGTTATCTCCTATACTATACAAACACAAAATTATATCAACAATAAAAGTCTTCTCAAATCTGGGTCGCAGAGACAAAATCCAATCAAATGGGGTCCGTGGCACGAACAGGGTTGAAAATCACTGCATTAGACGATTAATGCTTATGGCATCAGTGCTTATCGCAACGATTGATCCTTATAGACATCAATTGTGGAATCAATTCCCCCCAACCATTTGATCAACTCTTACATCTTTCCTCTCTATACAGCCACAACAATGGACGAGTGAAGATGGGTGACTGGAACTTCCTCGGAGGGATATTAGAGGAGGTGCACATCCACTCCACCATGGTGGGGAAGATCTGGCTCACCATCCTCTTCATCTTCCGCATGCTGGTGCTCGGCGTGGCCGCGGAGGACGTCTGGAACGACGAGCAGGTCGACTTCATCTGCAACACCGAGCAGCCCGGGTGCCGCAACGTCTGCTACGACCTGGCCTTCCCCATCTCCCTCATCCGCTACTGGGTGCTGCAGGTCATCTTCGTGTCCTCTCCGTCGCTGGTCTACATGGGCCACGCCCTCTACCGGCTCCGCACGCTGGAGAAGGCCCGGCAGAAGAAGAAGGCGCTCCTCCGCCGTGAGCTGGAGGTGGTGGAGGCGGAGATGGCCGAGGCCAGGAGGAGGATCGAGCGGGAGATAAAGCAGGTGGACCAGGGCAAGCTGAACAAGGCCCCGCTCCGGGGCTCCCTGCTGCGCACGTACGTGGCGCACATTGTGACACGCTCCGCCGTGGAGGTGGCCTTCATGGGGGGGCAGTACCTGCTGTACGGCTTCCAGCTCCGCCCTCTGTTCAGGTGCGAGCGGGATCCCTGCCCCAACATGGTGGACTGCTACGTATCCAGGCCCACGGAGAAGAGCGTCTTCATGGTGTTCATGCAGTGCATCGCCGCTGTGTCCCTGTTCCTCAACCTCCTGGAGATCATACACCTGGGCTACAAGAGGGTCAAGCAGGGGATCCTGGACTTCTACCCGCATCTAGGGGACGACAGAGAGGAGCTGGATGACTACTACAACAACAAGTGCAAAAAGGAGTCGGTCGTGCAAATGGGGACCTGCACAACCAGGAAGGTGACCATCGCCTCTGCGCCCAATGACTACACCCTCCTCCTGGAGAGGACCCAGGGGGCGAACATGTACCCGAGCCTCCTCACCGCCTCGACCTTCGCCCCTCTCCAGTGTGATCTGGCTCCTCAGCAGTGCTTGGAGGACTCCGAGTGCGTGGCTCGCAGCCCCGCCGAGCATGACTGCAACTCCGGCAAAAGCAGTAACAAGCCGGGCGCTCCGCCCCGCGACTCGGTGACCCCCCCGAAGCACCGGGAGGCGGACGGCTTCCACCCCGTCACACAGCGCAGCGGGGGCGACACCAGCGACACGGGGAGCCCGGAGTCTCCAAAGCTCACGAAGGAAGCTGCCCACGCGTCTTCGTGCCCGACGCTGCCGGGAAGTGCCTTCCGGAGGCTGTGGAGGGGTCAGGGCTACTCCAACTGCTCCACCGTGCTGGAGGGACGCAGCTCCGACACGGACTCGTGCGGGGATGCGAAGGCCGGCGCCGAACACCCTCCGGTCTGGACCCGCTCCAAGTCGGACGCCAAACGTCACAGCCGTCCCGCCTCCCCGGAGTCCCTGGCCGATTCCAGCTCGGGAACGCAGCGCAACACCAGATCACCTCCATCCAACCGGAAAACATCCATGACGAGCAGCGTGAGCAGCAGGAGAGCCCCGGACCTACACATCTAATCTAATCTGATCTGATCTAATCTCATCTCATCTAAATTTTGGAAGCAGATTATTTCAAGGACCTTGATTGCTGTGTTGCTCTTGGCAGTCCAAATGGCTCCTCATTAGGTTTATAGTTTACTCTGCAGTGTGCAGAGGTGGAAAGTAACCAAGTACAATTACTTTGTTACTGTACTTAAAGGTGCAGTGTGTAGAATTAGTGGCATTATGCAGAACAGACTTGGCAGAAATGAAATGGAATATGGAATATAATATTCATAAGCATGTTTTAATTCGTGTATAATCCCATGAAAATAAGAGTCGTATTTTCGTTACCTTAGAATGAGCCGTTTATATCTCCATGGGGGCTGGAGCCTCTTCCACAGATGCCGCCATGTTGCACCGCCATGTTTCTACAGTAGCCCAGAACGGACAAACCAAACACTGACTCTAGAGAGGGACTTTCGTGTTTTTTGCAAGTTTTGCGGACGCATCGCCTTGGACACGGAGGGGAGTTCAGTTGGTTGCAATCTGCAACCTCACTGCTAGTGGCTGCTAAATTCTACACACTGCACCTTTAAGTACATTTTTCAAGTACCTGTACTTACGTAAGTATCTTTAGTTATGGAGACGTTCGACTTTTACTCGACTACATTTCAAAGCAAATATCTCGACTTGTACTACATTTCTAAAAGCCGCGTTACTTTGTTTTTTTGTATCAGGATGTATATTTATATTAGTATATCCTTGTAAAATGTCAATGGTTTGTAAATTGTAATTTGTAAATGATCAAGATATGCATGGCCACTCATCTGCAGAAAAAAGGACACAGTAGTACTTTATGAAATATTTCAAGTTAGCTGCGACGTTATAATGTGAAACAACAGATGTCTGTAGCAAGTGAGCTGTTTTTTTAAATAAATGTTTTATAGGCTATTTTTAATGACTACAGGTATGGATTTATAGACTGACAATGGAAAAAAAACATACATGGATCATTCATACTATTGTGAATATGCCATTATTAGAAAATGAGCATAAAAAAGGATTCATATTCTTAAAAATGTTCATTTTTTTTACAAATAAAGCCTAACCAATATTACATCTTCATCATTTAAAGGAAAGGTCACTTGAATCAACCTTAATACTGTCAATCGTAAATGGACCATTGTGGGAACAAAGCCATATAGATTAAATATTCGTTTTTAAATACAAATTCTATCTCATCGAACCCTAACCCTATGAATTAAAATTAAAATTTCACAATTACACGAAATGTAGGGTGAATATGGCAGCAGTTAATGAAACCGTGTGTCCCACTTTTAGTGTACACCAATAACAAAAATTGGTTTTACAATCTATTGTGTTCCTCTTTGTGTCTGACCAAAACGCAGGTGGGAAGATATTAAACTATACTATGTGCTGCCTAATAACTAATAACGCCACAAACTATTTCAGCAGTATCATCCCTTTTCATACTGTCACTGCTAAGAAACTCAAAAAGAGCTGGATCATTTTGGCCCAGACGGCCCAAGTCTTACTGTGGTGTGGGGGCAGTGTGATGTAGGCAGCCACACCTGTCTTGGGTCTAGTTTCCACCTGCTCCCTTGCTACATCTTGTCACTCTCTTTTTCAACATCTTTGCCTGTGTCTCTGTTGGTGAGCCCCTAGTAAAGCCACACAGGTGGCGTGTGACAGGTGCAACAGCCACCCTGGCACCCAATGTTGGGCTCCCGGGGAAGGGACACAGAAGGGCCGCCTAAAGACGCACTGGAGCCACCAGCAGGTCGACGGACGGCCACAGCACCATGTGTGGGGTATGTGGTGTGGCGGTGGTGTGATTTAAACAGCCAAACTTGTCTTGGGTCTAGTTAATTGGACCCAGGATCAGGGGTGGCTGTGCACCTACTCATCAGAGCAATCGATGAGCACAGGTTAAAATCACCCATCCCCCACACACATTGGGGGGAGCCTCTGTCATGACACCATTCCATCTGCTCCCGGCTTGTTACATCTTGCCAATAAACCGGTTTGTCCTCACCATCTTTGCCTGTGTCGGCAAGCCCCTAGAAAAGCCCCTCTGGTGTGTGGAGGACGTAACTTCCACACATACAAAGCCAGATTCATACACAGGTCAACACCCAAAGAGAAGGATTTGTTTTTTAATAAATTATATACAAAATAACTTCAAGGCTGAGAAATATTGCAGAGATTAAGGCTTAAGAGGAAATATAGGACTTAAAAAAAGTGTGCTTCACCAAGCGCCATCACCGGTGGTTGACATTCAGACTCCAGGCTATGAAAACCCAAATGAAAGATCTAGAGAGAAAAAACAAGGAAGCATCTCCGTCCTTGGAGAGTCGGAGCTCGGTCCTACTCCGCACCGGCTCCCTATTCCAACGTCGGCTCGTAGCGCTTGAGCTGGAAAAGGAGAGAAAAGAAAATGAGACCGGCTGCGCAGGGAGGGAGGAGTGTCTAACAACCAAAACCCCAAAACAAAGAACCAAATGGTGACTTTGTTTAACGAAGATCTTCCCCTGGGTTTAGCGTGAGGAAGGTCCTTGTGTGGGCTGTTAATAATTATCACTGATCTATTAAACTGATCTTTATCACTGATCCTACATAAAGGAAGCTCAGGTGATTAAGTGGTAGAACAATAAATATTTTTTGAAATAGAGCGATATATGGAAAAAATATTGATATTGTGACATGAGACAATTGTGGTTATGGTAATAAGATCACTAAATCACTAAAGATAGATAGATAACAGATATAAGGGCGGTTTCTCAGACGGGTTTAATCTAAATCAGGACTAAACTAATCCTATTTAAATTAATCCAGGATTTAAAAATGCCTTTCTGAGACGTAGCTTCATTTCAGATGAATTCGTTCAAGACTAGGAAGTCCTAGACGGAGGTGATGAAGGACTAGTCGGCTCCTTCTGTCTGGTCTTGGTGATGGTCCAAAGTTTTAATTTAAAGCAGAATTATGTAACTTTTGGTATTTGGCGCCCCTACAGTTTCTGGGTGAAATTGCACCTTTACACGCTGTCGTAAAACTTAATTTTTTCTTCCCGGTCCAAGAATTTATTTATCGGACAAATTCGAACCTTATCAGTCCCGTTTCAATAACAGTCTATGTTACAAACGCAGATATAATGTACACCTGGGTTACAGCGGCATGTGCACGGACCTCGCCGCTTCCCGGAGGGACGGGCTACCAACGCTACCAATGTGACTGTCTACCCGGGCAGCACGTACGAGTCACAGGGTGAAACAAACCCCGTGGCGCAATGAAAGTGAGGTGTGATCGGTCCTGCAGGTGCCGGGCCGACCACCAGGGGGGAGCGGAGTGTCCCCGTGCTGCTTCTTTTGTTTTGGAGTCAAATAAAATCGATTAATAAAAACATGTTCTCAGTGTGTTATTGAGAGGACCCGGGCAGGGGGACGAGCAGCGGACGGAGATACGCATGGAGATTAGGCATGGAGACATGGTGGGAGACAGGTCCCGATCTAGACCCGATCTAAGGTCTCTAGCCTTCTTCCTCTCCTCTCCTCTTCCTCTCCTCTCCTCTCCCTTTCCTCTCGTCCCATGATAAGTGAAATCTGACTCCGCAGACTGTGCTTCGATCTGGCGCACGAACATTCACTTTGTTTTGTAGCGTCCGTTGTCCGAGTAAGTATTAATAACATGCTTAGTATTTTAGAAATTCGAGTTTTTTTATTTGATGAACGTGGGAAAATGAACTGAATGGGTTTTATTTCTCGAGTAACATAATCATTGGTGTATGCCCGAACACGGTAACCGCGGCAACCGTAGTGACAAGTGGGAGTGGGGGCGGGTGAAAGAGGTGCCATTCTCCATATTACAAGTCAGTGTAGCATCAAAATGATTCTCAAGCTGTTATTTTAAGGTAAAAAAGTTACATAATGTTGCTTTAAGATTTAATTTAATATTTTCTGCACTTCTGCACTTTCTGCAAACTCTATATAAAGGGAGTTTTATACTCTAATTCAGTAACATGGTAAATGTCCAGCTGATCAAACTACTCGCTGTTGTACTGAAAAAAAAAATTTCTCTCAGTTTCCCTGACATATTTTGGGATGCTAAACCCAGACGCAGTTCATCCGACAGCCACTAAGGGAGAGGTGGGGGGGTCCGACTGCCGCATGCGATTACGGACTAGGTGTGAAGCAAGCTAGTAAGCAAGCTAAGCAAGACTAGGGCAAGTCTGGGACTATTAAGGAGTGTATAATATTAAGGAGCATTACAGTAACGTAAGTAGTTTTCTGAACTTCATCATATACTGTTCTAGCTTCTAATCAATGGTCATAATATCCACATTACTAATAATTGGATCTGAAATATTTCTTGTGTGAAAATAATATCTTATGATCAAATTATCGCCATCGAGGTATCGGTCAACAAATATGGTGATATTTTATTTTTGTCAATTTAAGTGTGGAAACCACGTTACCCTGGTCCGGAGCTCCTTGTTCTCCTCCAGTAGCAGCGCACATCGCTCCTTCAGCTCAGCCACCTCCTTCTGCAGAGCCTGGGGGTCCGCAGGAGGCTCCTGGGGGCTGCTGCTCAGACGCTGCCTCAGAAATCTGGAGAAAGTCCCGGTTAAAGAATCTACGAGGATGATAAACGTCCATCTGGGGCCCTTTAAACGACACTCAGAATGAATTTCAAGAACTAATTTGTGTAAGTCTATGCAAATGTCATGTAACATCCAAATCCAAACATCCATCCTCTCACATCCAAATGGTTCTGCTTCTACTGTCTTTTATTTGCCACAAGGACATTTTGTTCCTTGTCTCAACAGAGTGGGTCTCCATCAGTGGAGGTCTGTAAAGTAAGTATAATAATATATAGTCTGGCAGAGGTGGGTAAAGTAAAAAATATACTATAGACTATAAAATATACTATAAAAAATATACTGAGAACTCATTTCCCCCACGGGGACAAATGAAATATTAGGAGGCCCACATCAAACAATAGATGCACTGAACATCTTTCTTTGGGAGGTGGGGTGGAGAAAAGGACCCGTTAGGATGTCAGGATGTGTTTGGGTGGAGCGGTGACGTAGTGGAAGGATACTCAGGTGCGTTGTCCGGTTTCTCTGGTTGTTCATACAAAGCCACCAGTGCTGCAGGACGACAGAACGTATTGGATTTAGATTCGATTCAGCCGTGAAGGAAGGTCTCGAGTGAGGTCTCAAGCTCAGCAGTTGTTGGGTGTGATTTTGGGTGATATGTTGTGAAGAAGTTGGACCATACCACCAGTGAGCCGCTCCACAACGCCAGCTCTCTCCAGATATCTCCGAAACTCTTCCCTTTTCACATCTGATGCCTTGAAGAAAAATATTAGATTGAGTATATTATTATACTATTATAGATAGATAGATAGATAGATAGATAGATAGATAGATAGATAGATAGATAGATAGATAGATACTTTATTAATCCCCAGGGGGTGTTACAGCAGCACACATCAAAACAACAGGTAATAATAATAAAGTACTAAGAATAAAAATAGAAAAAAGGCAATAGACTGTATCATAAACACAGGAATTAACTGAACATTCGAAAAAAATGGCAATATGCATTATGCAATGAGTTTTTAAGAAAAACACACAAAAAACGAAGAATTTACAAAAAAATTTGAATATGGCATAATAATTATAAAACGGAAAATTATCTATAAATGTCTGTATCAACAATTCAGACTAAATTGTGCAAGTTTTCATACATACACGTATATATAAACAGTGTGGGGGAGTAGTACCTACATGTCATTAAACCAGTAGTTTAACTACATTTTGCAGTATCTTGCTGCGAATTCAACTACATGCAGAGTGATTCAGGTAGTAAAATAATTTTTTTTGGCCATTTATATATTATATATATATATATATTTTTTTTTTTGTTAACTGCTGAAACTACAAATAATTTTGAGCCCTAAAAGGAAAGGAATGATTTTTATTTATATTTTACCGTTGCTTCTCGACTGAAATTGACCCCCCTGTGACCAGCCCCGCCCCCTTTTTCCTCCATCCTGACCTGTGAAGGCCCAGGCAATGACTGCATGTGCAAAAGTGGGCGTCGCTCAGTGCTCACACTAAACTTAAATATATTTGGTGTCAATTAGTCACAAGTATTGATTATTGCTATTTATTCACAAATGTTCGGAGAAGTTGTTACATGCTATTTTAGAAGTGACCTGGCTAACTGAGTAATCCTGCTCGGCGCAATGGTGCCGTGCCATTGTTCCGAAACCAACACTAGTCTGAAAAACGTCGCATCGGACATGGACGACACCCTAAGCCTAACCACTCTAACCTTACACCTAAACTTAACCATCTCTCAGCGTAAACCTAAACTTAACCATCTCTCAGCGTAAACCTAAACTTAACCATCTCTCAGCGTAAACCTAAACTTAACCAAACCATCTCTAACCCAACATGTTCTGGTTTCGTAATAATGGTCTTTTGGAACAATGGGCGGTGCCCGGTGCAACACCCTCACCTGGACTTTCCGGAAAGCAGATGTCTGACTGGCTCTATAACTATGTTGTAAACAAAGCGGTGCACTCACCATGAATAGTGGCCTATTTAATCTTTTTGGTTTATATATAACTTGTGAACTTTCTGCAATAAACTCACTTGAGTGGCATTTTTTGCTGGCATGTGACTTTTTTGTATTATATTTGGTTATAATTTCGTATCACATGTACATTGACAGAGAAGTTTGAACAAGTGTTTCTCAGTAGCTTCAGTAGCGCCCTAGACTTCTCCCTAGGACAGCTTTGCTGTACTTCAACTTCTTCCAGTGTCAAGTCACTGGTCTCATCTGGTCTCATCTCTCAAACAATACATTTAAAATAAAAACATCGATACAATAAAGAAGAAGGTATATTATAGTATATGGTGTAAGACTACGACGGTTAACAACAATGTAGTCATGATAATAACAGAGAAGAGACAGCCCCGCTGCGGACCACGGGCGGGTGGCTTGGTGTGATACCATCACTCAGCACAGCAACCTGTGTCCTGAAGCAAAGCCAACTCGTGTCTTCTCGCTTGGGACAGTGACCAAGTTGAAGTCAGTTCACCACAACACGAGGTTTCCACAAGGTAGTAGTGTGAGGTACTCACCCTGCAATGCGCCATGTTGTGCAGTAATATGTAATAATCACTGTGTGCGGTGTGTCCTGCAGCAGATCACACTGCCGGGTGGCTACCAATGTAGTAATGCCGCGTTCAAGTCACATGGGAAAGGTGGGAACTACGAGCTTCCGATTTAGGGCCGCATTTCTCGTGCCCGACAGCAGGACCCTAGTTTTTCGCGACAGCGCCACCTAGCGAATTATAGTTTTAAATGTTTATTCCAGCCAAATACTACTTTCTGTCTCACGACTTTTAGGTATGAGGTTTGAGGTGGTATAAGCTTAGAGATGGTTACGTTTAGGTATAAGGTTATAGATGGCTCAATACCGTTTACTTGAACTTGTGAACTCGGAGTTGCATTTATATAAAGTTACCTCTAATATAATACATAGACTGTGATATAACCATGGATAAGCACCACTTATGTAGTTATTAAATATCAGTGATGGAAAGTAACAACGTACAAGTACTTTATTCCTGTACTTTATACAACACATTTAAAAGTATCTGTACTTACTTAAGTACATGCTCTCTGCGTTTACGCCACTACATATCAATGGTTGAAATGGAATGAAATGAAATATTATGAGTCTACAACATTTCGAACACAGCCACGTTAATTTCGTGTTTAAAGATCAGGATTCATATTTGTATGTATTTGTATTTTTTCTTGGGAATTGTATGAGCACTGATCTGTAGAAAACATGGTAGAGTAGTACTTTATGAAGTACCTTTATTTTTAATACTTTGAGATACTTTAGAGCAAGTATACGTTTACTTGAGTAGAAATGTCAATGTGATACTTTCTCTCGAGTCTTCTTTTATCTTTTACAACACAGCAATGTTTTGCATGGATCCAATGTTTTTTTCTGACCGAATTCTATGCGACTTGAACGCAGCATGAGTACTTTCGTTTTCCTCTGAAGTGGAGGAGGGCGCTCGTACCATGCAGCCAGCGACACCTGCTGGTCACTCCACGCAACAGCATCAACATACATTGGCCAGCTCGGCTTGAGTTATTGGTTTTGACTCTTCCAAATGCGCAAAATGTTATTGAAACATGTTATTGATTTTTTTTAAATACTTAGCAGCGGCCAGGGTTCGAAATACTTAACACTTATGCCAAAAATTATGAACTCGCCTGTTATTCAGGTGACAGGTCACAAAACAAGTCCGAGCACAAGTCAGGTGACGGGAAAAAGGCTTTTTTTGATTGACAGCCTCGGCATCAAATCACATTTTACTTGGTTATGGCAGTAGCCAATCAAAATTAAGGGGCGGGACCAAAAATACCGTTTGTTTCCCCCTCATTGGACGGAAAAGAGAGAGGGGGGGCTCTGCGCATGCTCGTAATTGTCAAGGAAACGCTTTGTTTGATTGACAACCTGCGCGTCAAATCACACTGCGCGTTGTAATGGCAGTTGCCAATCAGAATCAGGGGCGGGACCAAAAAAACACAAGGTTTTATTTCCACCAGAAGGAAACGTGTGGAGCTCAGTGTGCGTGTGTAATGGCTGTGGCTGGTTGTAGCTGCTCTGACGCCGGTTTAACGTTTTAATTGTCGAGTACGAAGTGACGGGCGCAGGGGGGTCCGTCGCGGGGGCGGAACATGTCGGTGCAGTACGAGGTGGAG
>OMKR01092615.1:1249-15092 GCA_900302355.1 Cyttopsis rosea
ATCGGCCTCTGAGCCGGCAGCGGAGGTAGTCACGGAGCCGAAACTGGGCCGGAACGCCGTCTGTATAAAAGGAACAGCCGGAATGCCGGGACAGGGGTGTGGGCGTTTTGATGACCACAATTTTTCATTGGTCAGTTGGTACGTTGGAAGCGCGTGTTCACATAAACTATCTGATGGTTTCCTGTCCCGACACTTTCACCGCAATTTATTTTAAAACCACCTCTATTATAGCAGGGAAAACACATGCTGACAGCTGAGAATGTTACTGTCAGATAGCGTTTCTCTCGTGTTGCATAAGAAAGGAAGCTCACACATCTGTCAAATTCATACTGCTGACTTGTTTTGCCACAACAGGTAAGTCCTGTGATTTTCAGCCTGATATCCCTAAATTTGTGCATTATAGCAGGGAATGCATCTTGACAGGCCAAACAGATCTCGACGGGGAAACAGAGTTCATTACAACACCGGTTGCAGCCAGTGATGGTGCACCGTCGGTCGGCTCACAGCTCCGGTGTCAGCACCGTCCTCACCCGAGGCTACAGGGTTTATTAAAGGGGACCTATTATGCTCATTTTCACTCTTTATATTATTATTCTGGGACTCCACTAGAGTAGCTTTGCATGATTCACAGTTAAAAAAAACAACATTATTTACTGTATCTTATACTGGCATTTACCCCGCCCCTCAATTCAGCCTCTGTCTGAAACGTGCTGTTTTAGCTCCTGTCTCTTTTAGCCCCCCCTCCCTAAAAGCCCATTTTCTTCTGATTGGCCAACTTCTGGAAGCGTGTCGAGGGGCCGTACCCAGTGCATGATGGCGCTGTTGTGTTGCCGCCGGTGTAAAAGTAAGTTGGAGTTTAGGAATATATGTAAGGAATATAATAAGCTGTAATTTCTTGTTCCTGATTAGAAATGGCAACTGTTCGAATGGAACCTTACAGGTTTGATCCCGAATCCGATCCGGAATATGAGAGTTGAGGGCACGAAATACGAAATATTACGCTCAATACCTGCTTATTGTGACATACTGTAAAGGTGGTGTTATGGAATCCATAACATTGCTGGAAAATAATATCCGGCAAAGGCAGCAGGTTCATTCACACATTTGCCTCCTTTATGGAGAAGTTCCATGTGGAGTCTGTTCCCATATCAGATGATGTTACAGATACGCTACGTAATGGGTCAGGGTCAGCACGTTATGTCCAGTGAAGATGCGATCGTTTGAACAATCTGTCGGCAATGGACGTACAATCTGAATCGGTTTCGTTTTTTTCCTGGCTCCCTCCACCTCAGTCGCTTTCCCTCTCTGGCTCCGGTGCAGCCGGTGCGGGCAGGCGAATCGCTTGTTCCCGATGCCACCGCACCGCACCCCTAACTCTAAAAGACACGTCTAGGGTCCGAGTGGCATTTTTAAGAAGAAAAGTAATAAATCACAAGCCGTACTGTATATAAAACATTTTCTATATGTTCTATATGTATATATTGTCGTTGTTGTTTTTAGCCATTAGATTCGACATAATGCGACGTGGTTCGGCCGTCGAGTGCGAGAAAAAAATGTCGGCCCTTCGCAGAGTTACTCAGATGGGGGGCGGGTCTAATTCTACTGTCACAGGGGGAGACACATCACAGTTTGTGTGTTAGTAGGCCCATCAGAGACCCAAACGGATGTGCACAAGCACAGGCCCCTTTAAATTAAATCATTTTAAATAATTGTGTAAATTTATATAATACCTTTATGAAATGAGTGTGATCATTTTCAACCTGTCAACCGTATGTTATACGTCACACTAGAGGCCGATGCTGTTGTCTTACATGTCACTCTGAGCCGGCATCGCGACATCCTGTCTAAAATCACACACAGGGGCGGCATTATTCCGCCTTTGTTTGGTTCAGTGTAATAACGCAAAGCCGCGACATAAACGGGTCTTCCTTACGGCAGTATTGCGGGATCTCTCTCTCTCTCTCTCTGTCTCTCTCTGTCTCTGTCTCTCTCTGTCTCTGTCTCTCTCTGTCTCTCTCTCTCTCTCTCTACCCGTCTCCTTTTCAACCAGTGTAGGGAAGGTCTTGGCCATATGGGAAGTGATATTATGTATGACTTGTTATACAGGGGTTAGGATTTTTTTTGCCTGGGGAGTGGGAGCCGCTCCTCCCGCCCTATACACTGTAATGAAACGGAAATGAAGCCCCAGATAAGGGCCGCCACTCTCTCTCCCTGGATGACCTTGAAGTGAGCCACTCGCTTGGCAGCCGAACTGCCAAAGCGTGGCAGAAGCCTGCCGCTGACTGATGCCGCTGAGGGCCACTTGACAAAAAATACATTTTCTTGTCTGTCGACTGGGAGGAAGGGACATGATAACCCTAGTGCAGTGCTGGGATGGGCGGTTATATACAATTTCAGACATGAAATCAGCAAAAATATGCCGTTTGTCTTGATGTTCGGCTTTGACTTTGGGTAACCAGGTGTCGGCTAACGAAAAATGGGAAGCGAAAACGCAAATAAAACATGGTCAATCCCAACGTGTATCAACGCAATTATGCAACTTGTAGTTCGTAACTTATTAATTTAACTCAGACTTTTGTCCAAAGCGACTTACAACTTACAACGGACTCAGCGGTAAGGGGATAAGTGTCTTGCTCAAGGACACCACAGCATCTACTACCGCTCTACCTCCTGAGTAACTTCCCCCTCGATGTAAATAAAGTTAATTTATCTATCTAGAACAGTATAAATTATATTAAGGTAATCACATAAACACAGATACAGACACGATAAAACGTCCTTTTGAATGATGATAAATGTTTTTAAGTTTGTAATTGCATTGATTCTATTTTATGTGAGATATATATAAATAAATGGTAAAACTATTTTACAAAGTATATGATATTTCTTAATAAAATCGGTTATGTTATTTGAGAGAATAAAATGACTGGCGGGCGGACGGCTCGCGGACATGGAGCGGATATTTCCGCTCTGGGCGGAGAAATATGCGTCCGCATGCTGCGTCCGCATGAGCAATCTCATAGAAATACATTATATATGCACAATATCTGTATCATATCACCACATATTAATGTTTTTCAACCTACTAATAGTTTTACTATTGTTATTTATTATTTTAATACATATTATATTTTAATATAGGCCCTAATGAAAAAGGGAACAGAGACAATCACCATAGTGGGATGACTGAAGTTAAATCAAGTCATACATTTTGCATATAACCAGTTATTCCTGTTTTTATAATGCTTTTTCTTTATTATAGTATTTATTTATTTATTATAAATTTACAAATATATACAGTGAAGGAAATAATTTTTTGATCCCTTGCCGATTTTGTAAGTTTGCCCACTGACAAAGAAATGAATGGTCTATAATTTTAATGGTAGGTTTATTTTAACAGTGAGAGACAGAATATCAACAAAAAAATCCAGAAAATCACATTATATAAAAGATATAAATTGATTTGCATTTGATTTTGTGAAATAAGTATTTGATCCCCTAGCAAAACATGACTTAGTATTTGGTGGAGAAACCCTTGTTGGCAAGCACAGAGGTCAGACGTTTCTTGTCGTTGGTCACCAGGTTTGTGCACATCTCAGGAGGGATTGTGGTCCACTCCCCTTTGCAGATCCTCTCCAAATCCTTAAAGTTTCGAGGCTGTCGCTTGGCAACTCAAAGCTTCAGCTCAATCCAGAGATTTTCTATGGGATTAAGGTCCGGAGACTGGCTAGGCCACTCCATGACCTTAATGTGCTTCTTCTTGAGCCACTCCTTTGTTGCCTTGGCCGTATGTTGTGGGTCAATGTCGTGCTGGAAGACCCATCCACGACCCATTTTCAGTGTCCTGGCTGATTGAAGGAGGTTGTCATCCAAGATTTCACGGTACATGGCCCCGTTCATCCTCCCCTCGATGCGGTGAAGTCGTCCTGTCCCCTTAGCAGAGAAACACCCCCAAAGCATAATGTTTCCACCTCCATGCTTGACGGTGGGGATGGTGTTCTTGGGGTCATGGTCAACATTTCTCTTCCTCCAAACACAGCGAGTCGAGTTGATGCCAAAGAGCTCGATTTTGGTTTCATCTGACCACATCACCTTTTCCCAAGCCTTCTCTGAATCATTCAGGTGTTCATTGGCAAACTTCAGACAGGCCTGTACATGTGCCTGCAGGATTTGAATCCATTACGGTGTAGTGTGTTACCAATGGTTTTCTTGGTGACTGTGGTCCCAGCTGCCTTGAGATCATTAACAAGTTCCTCCCGTGTAGTTCTGGGCTGATCCCTCACCTTTCTCATGATCATCGATACCCCACGAGGTGAGATCTTGCGTGGAGCCCCAGACCGAGGGCGATTGATGGTCATTTTGTGTTTCTTCCATTTTCGAATAATCACACCAACAGTTGTCTCCTTCTCACCAAGCTGCTTGCCAATGGTCTTTGGTCTGATTCTGTGGACAGGTGTCTTTTATACAGGTAACAAGTTGAGATCAGGAGTACTTTCTTAAAGCGAGAGGACTAATCTAACCGGTCAGTGGGAGCCAGAAGTCTTGCTGGTTGGTAGGGGATCAAATACTTATTTCACTCAATCAAATGCAAATAAATTTATAACATTTATATGATGTGATTTTTTTTGATATTCTGTCTATCACTGTTAAAATAAACCTCATTAAACCTCAATCATAAAAATTATAGACCGTTACAAACTTACAAAATTAGCAAGGGATCAAATAATTATTTCCTTCACTGTATATATTTGTATACTATATCCTATCTCGCCCGATGGCGCAGGCAAGACAGGCCGGTGATCCACCTGGCCCCCGCAGGACCCCTGGAGCCCCATCCCTCTGGGAAGCAGGGTAGCAAGGTCTATGCAAGGAGCGCTGTAACCTAGGTGTACATTAAATTTGCATTTGTAATATAGACTGTTATTGAAATGTGAACGATAAGGTTTGAATTTGTCCGGTAAAATAAATTATTGGAAATATTTTGTGAGTTTTACAACAGCGGTGTAAAACTGCTTTAAAGGTGCAGTGTGTAGAATTAGTGGCATTTTGCAGAATGGACTTGGCAGAAATTGAATATAATATTCATAAGTATGTTTTAATTTGTGTATTATCCCATTTAAAAAAGAATCGTTGTGTTTTCGTTACCTTAGAATGAGCCGTTTATATATACATGGGCGCCATGTTGCACCGCTATGTTTCTACAGTAGCCCAGAACGGACAAACCAAACACTGGATCTAGAGAGGGGACTCTCGGGTTTTCTGCGAGTTTCGCGGCCACTGTAGCTTCTCCTACACGGACGCCATCATTTTGCACCACGACACGGAGGGGAATTCAGTTGCAATCTGCAACCTCACTGCTAGTGGCCGCTAAATTCTACCCATTGCACCTTTAAGGTACTACAGAATCAAAATAGCTGCTAATTCTGCTATAATGAAATGTTTAGAACTTGTTGATTAACTTTATATATAGTGTCACGGAATGCGCTCGCAAAGCATCTGGTGTGTACGGGGCGTAATGTAACCCTCATAACGGACGGCTGACAGAAAAGCTTCATCTTGGTAGGTCAGTAAATAAGTAACATAAATACAATTCAGGAAACCTAGACATCACAAAACAACATTTGCCATCAAACATTGAATTGATGTACATATTTTGATGTGTTTGATGAGAGTTAGCTTAACCCTACATAGTTTTTGCTATGCATGCTATGCATTTGCTTAGCGACATGTAATTACTCATAACCTCACGGCCATAACCTCAAAATGTGCCAGCGTGAGTGAAATTCCACTCCGGGATTTTGAGTCAACCATGTGGATTCGCTAAACTAGAGGTTCTAGTGATGGATCAGCGTGTGGGTGGAGCAAAAACATGGAAACAGGACTTTCACTTCCCGGACCTGGAATTATCCGCCCACTGAATCGCTTCAAACTCCTTGTGTGAGTGGAATCCGCGCTGTAATGAAACTGTACAATAGCCAAACTCAACCGTAGTCTATGTGAACTCATTTAGGATCTATTCGCGGTGATACGAGACACGCTTGCGGCTCGTGGGACGGTGTAAAAGCAGAGAGAAAGTGCCTGTCTGAGCCACAGCTCACGGAGCTGATTAATTGCGCGGCGGAGTCGCTGGAGCGCAACGCTCCAACATTTAAACCTAATTAGCGCCGTCGCAAGCGGGGCCCCAGTGGCGCGCGACGTAAGGGAAGGGAAAACCGGAAAACAGGGAATTGTGTTGAAAACAGAAACCAAACAACCTGTGATATGTAACCGTAGTCGTTTATTATTGTTATGTCGCTTTCACTTGTCCGCTATCGGCCCCCGGTGGCCGATTCGGAAAAAACGACTGAAACTTGATCCGACTGAGCTAGTTTGGGCCGGATGAGGGCCGAGCGACGACCTCCCCTGCGGCAGACCGTGCCATGACAAACCCAAATAAATAAAAACAAGACAAGAGCCATGGCCGCCGCTAAATTGATTCTGCTCGTTTTATTCGGTGACGCTATTAATTTCTGCTTCCTCCGCGCTGGATAATGAGGCCTCGTCTTTTCCATTTGGTGCCGTGTGTGTGTGTGTGTAAGTCTCTGGACCTTGTACAAAAGGACTCGTAACCACATTTTAGGCTTTTTTTGTTTGTTGCTTTTGGTGGTATCTGGTTTGCATTAGCCGTGGAGTGTTATCCATCAAGTGAAACTGGAGGTGAAGAGCCCGCTCATATATTCCTTTATCAGGGCGGTAATGGTTTTCCCTCGGCTGATATCAGACAGAATTGTCAGCTCCGTCTCCATCTTCAGTCTGGCATCGCCTCCATTCTAACCCATTTCCATGGGGGAGGGGGATTCGATTTTCCCTAAACAATCACTAGAGACCAACGTGTCTGAATCTGACGTCATTTTAAGCCAAACCTCGATCTGAGAGGCCGTGGTGGGTATGAGAGTACATGTTTTTACAGCTCGGAGGAGAAAGATTTTGCTAATATCTTGTTCATCGGAGGACGCGAACCGTGCGGATATGCGTTCGGGTGAACTCGTCCGAACGAATCATTTTGAACGAATCATTCTCAAACTCCGAAACGCACGGCATCCGCAGCGGTACGCACTGCTTCAGTTGAACTTCGCGCTACAAGGTCCCACAAGCCGAGCACAAACCGTACAAACTGCCAAGATCGCAATGTAAATATTGAAATCTTATATGCTTTGCCCTCAGGTGGCTCTAAAAGGTGCACCCCCAAAAAACTTGAACCTCCACTCGACACATTTAGATGTACTGACTCGAAAGGAACGGATCACCTGAAGGAGTCGGGCGGGCCCCAAAGTCCTTGAATGCCTCGAATTTTGTCCGATTTCACAATGGAGAATGTAGAAGCTAATTGGTGCTACCTTGGGGCAAAATGTCATTTGAATGCTCTCGATGAGCTCTGTCAAGCGGTACATGGACATGGTCCGCCAGACTTCAATTCTTTCAAAAAAAGAGTGAAAATATAAAGAGAAAACGTTCAATTGAGATTGGTGCATCAAAGGCGAAAGTGCTGGTTTTCTATGCAATTATCTTTTAAAATAGCAATGCGCTTAAGCCGAACCTATATTGAAGTGTAGGTGGTTGATAATCAAACATCATCAAAATTCATTCACCTTCTTTTCACCTTAATTTAATCCTCAGTAATTATTTTCTGTTGGCGAGTAGAAGATTCACTCACTCGCGCGCTCGACTCTTCTGGCGCAGTGACTCCAGACTCCTGAATCATTTTAAAGATGTGTTCGTTACGAACGAATCGTTCGCGAGTCATGCAAGGACAAAAAGGGACAAACCAGAGCCATGAACCACACCAGTTTTCAAATGTAATAATGCCATGAAACCTGGGCTTGGGTTTTAGACGGCAAAGCAGTGCCGGAATTTCTGTTATTTGCACTCTGTCATCGCACCTTTATTTAATTCCGTCAAAATTGTTTGCTTAGGTGGAATGCAAAGTGAAAATCTGTCCCATTGGATATGGGCTCCTGCATGACTCCTGAATCATTTGAAGGATTTGGTCGCTGGAGTCTTGAATCGCTGATGTAAAGGACAAACAAGCACAAAGCAGGGGACAAACTTTTTTCTAAACATCTTTTCTCGTGAAGAATTTACACTGTGAAGAATGTAACATTTTAAGAATGTAATTTTTTCCCTCTAAATTTCGTAATCCCAGTCAAAACCTGTCTCGGAGTTTTGAGCGCATAGCAACACCGTGATGTCTGTCATTTCTGTTATTTGTACTTTGCGTCCGCGCACCTTCGCCCGGCATTCCACACCTGCCTCCCCGCTGTTGTCTGGATCGCTCTAAAAACATCGGCATAAAATAGAAAATGTGTGTGTAATACGTGGTTTTCGACAGAACCGCCAGGCCCCCACACTCTCCAGCCTAAGTGCCTGGAACTGACAATAAAAAAATAAAAACAGAAAAAAATATATAAAAGGGTTTCAATCGTGCCCTATTGTACGTCCAAGTACCCTGTTGAATACATTAACATTTAAATGGAATTGGATTGTAGTACTTGTGGTATTGGTATGCTACAGTAGCGCGGTCATAGTAGGTGTGGGCGGCTCACATGCGGCGGGGGGATTGAATCAGAGGACACCGATCGGTGCAAAGCGGGTGAAGGGGTTAAGGGGGAAGTGTGTGTATGTACTGTATGTGTGTGTGTGTATGGGTTCTATTTAAAACGCATTGATTCTGACTCTCAAATAGCACAAGGCGTCCAGGCGCACTGTAGATAAAGATCCGACACCCTCTCCTCCTGACCACACCCGGCTGGATGAATGGCTCTTCCCGAAACTTTAATGGGATTAATTTGAATGCTACTGTATCTGCCCGGAGTTGTCCGAAATGATTGAAGATGCCAATGGAGCTGAGGATACGGGGGTTGTGTGTGTGTGTGTGTGTATGTGTGTGTGTCGGGGGGTGTTGACTGATACCCTTTCCGGGGAAACAGTTGTTTTTCGGGGGAAACTTTTCCACAAAAAAGAGTTATTTATTTTCTCTTCTCTCTTTATTTATCATGCGTCGTTTGAGGCCAGGCCCATTATGGCCGCGGAAGCGCGTGGCGCCGGCAAGACATACAGTGCACTGGTAAGAATGATGTATGGATAAAAAAATGTGCACTAAAGGTCATGTGTAAACGTAGTTATGGATGTGAAATCATACTTTGTCATGGACACATGTGCGCCTCCTTCCTTCTTCATCTTGATAAAAGCCAGACTGAAATGAACAGTCCCTGAGCAATAACGTCCGACCTGGTGGATAATGAAGTTAACCCCTCGGTTGCTACGCTACCCATCCCCCAAGTCTGAATGGAATACATCTGACTAAACACCATCATTAGTGTTTGACTATTATTTGAATGCATTGCCGTCGGGGGGAGAAGCCTCGCTGTTTATTTCTAGTTTCATTTTTATGGTCGACTGTTTATTTCCAGGTTTATTTTTGATTTATCATTACTGTAGGTTATTGTGTGTTGCTGAATTGTTTTTTATTTATTTTATTTTTGTGGTTCATTGTTTGGTTGATTTTTTTGGGGGGGTTATTGTGTATTTTCCCATTTTTCTATTTCCAGCTTTTCCAACCCTGTTCGCGCTATATAGAGAGGCATGAAAATAACACTCAAGTAACAAAAGTCTGAACGTTCCGGGTGAACACAGCAGTCAACCAAACGATTGGTTGAGCGAAGTGGATTTTATTTAACTGTCAACGTAAAGTGTAAAGTGGTAATCCATGACATCATTTTGTAAAAAAAAAATACCAAACAAACACATATTTGATAATTTATCCATTGTTGGTGGCGGGGTGCGCCACGAGGGCACCCTCAAAAAGTGGAAGGTAGATGTGGTGAATTTTATAAACCGGTGTTGCTCGAATGAAAAATATCCCCCACCACCTCGAGTGACCAAGAAAAATCCAAATAAATCGATCAGAAGAAGCCATAACTTTCGGGAAAACAAAGCGACTCGTCTTTTATGGATTTGCACTTTAAACCGCGAGTGGTGTCTTTGTAATACGTGTAATATGCAACGCGTGGCGTCATCTTGATATCGGCGCGTCCACACATGCGCCCGAACAAAATCGCCAAAGGTCAAGTCCCATAAGAAAAATGATTTTTCTATCACAATGCAGTTATGGGCCGACGGGATTCTAATAGACGAGTCGTAAAAAGAAACTATGAAGACGGCCAAGACACAGAAGGGTCTGACAGGGCCGCTGAAAGAAGACGACATTAGGAAGAATTAGATGAGCGTGATGTCAGCGCACGGGAGGTGTAACCGGTCTACAATCAAGCCGCGTCGACTCAACCGGCGATACGGACGTGCTAATGGATTCCTGCTAATGGCTCCGACAACTTTTACAACGCGTTTGACTTTCATTGCTCTGGAAGGCGGCGTAATGAGATGAGGACCTTGGCATCTGCTGTCGAACCCGTCGCCGCGGATAAATTGACCGAGAGCCACAAAAATTACAATCATCCCGGGCGTCAGGGGAAGGGTCGGAGGGCAAGGCGGCGGGCAACGGAATGTATGATATTAAAACGTCCGCTAAAAGAAAATGTGGTATTTTCAATGAATAAAATAAGGTTGAGAGGGTTTTTTTTTGCAACAAAGGTGCAAAAATATATATATACAATTCAACTCAGAATATGCCTCCAAAATTGCACTTTGACAAGCCAAATTGCACGAAATTGCAAAATGCAGACTGTCTCAGCATACATACATTTTTGTGAAGAGCTAGTAATCCCCAAGAAATCAATTTCTATTTTCCCCAACAACAAACCATGGGTCTGCTAAAACCGCTATTATTCAGAGGAACATTCGTTTTAACCAGGGGGGAGGGTGATGCTCATTGTAGGGAGTTGCAGAAGCAAGTTAAGAAGGAACTTAAACTTGCTAAACTTAATTATAAGGACAAAGTAGAAACCCTGCTGAGCACTGGGAATTCACGCCCAGCATGGGAGGGCATATGATAGGCATGCAGTCCAAGAAGTGTCCCATTTCCTGACTTTCCAAGACTGACTCTGAACTTGCAAATGACCTGAACATCTTTTATAATCGTTTTCATGATTTTAGCAAGGAACTGTCTGTGTATTGAAATGCTTGCCCAGAGCAGAATGAGATACATTACATGTTGACAGGGACAAAAAAAAGCCCTGGTCCAGATAATATCGGCGGTCAACTTCTTAAGAAATGTGCAGAACCGTTGTGTGACATATTTTCATTAATCTTCATGAAGTCACTTCAACTCCATAGGGTTCCTTGTCTCTGGAAGGATTCAGGGATTGTACCTGTGCCCAAGATGAAAGCCCCAAACTCACTCAATGGCTTTAGGCCTGTGGCACTTACTTCTCTTGTCATGAAAACCTTCGAGAAGATTATAAAAGAGGAGCTTTTGGGCGCAACTCAGACAAAATTGGATCGACTCCAATTTGCTTACAGGCAGGCAGTTGAGGATGCCACAGGCACCCTGCTTAATATGGTCCTGGATCACCTGGATGGCACAAATAATTTTGTACGACTGCTTTTTATTGACTTCTCCTCAGCTTTAACTGCATCCAACCTCACATTTTAGCAGATGGACTTATAGTACCAGCATCCACAATGTGACACTGTGGATTAATTTGTTGGCTGGTTGACTTAATTAACTGACAGGTCTCAAAACGTGAAAGTCAATGGCGTTTTATCTGATGCCATCGCCCCAGGAATGTGTCCGCTCACCACTTTTATGTGTTCTGTACACAAATGAGTGTCAGAGTCATTACGAGGGCAGACATATCATCAAGTTCGCGTCATTCTGCCCCTGCTCAGTAATGATGAAACTAACCATCCAGTGCAGTCCAGTGGTGGGTGAATTCAGTGACTTTAGACACTTCAGAGGACTTTTATCGGAAGCTCAGAAGTTTTAATGTTGACACCTCTGTTTTACTGTATTCCTGTTTTATTGAATCTGTTTTAACCTTCATTTATTTGCTGGTTTTGGTCGCTTACCTTGAAAAACAGGAACAGGTTAGAAGGAATTGTCAGAATGTGCAGAAAAATTTCTGGCACAAATCTAAATGACCTCTCCTTGTGTACAGAGACAGAGCCACAAAGAAGGTCAATCCTAGTCACCCCTTGTTCAGTGAGTTCAGGTTGCTCCCATCTGGTCCGAGACTTATGCTGCCAAAATGCAAGACCAATAGATTTAAAAACCCATTTGTCCCTGCTGCTATTGGCCTTTTAAATAACACTCAGTAATTCTATGTTTTTCTTTTGTGTGTTGATACTACTACTGGCTGTGTAACAAATTGCTCCTCGGGGATAATAAAGATAACCTTGACCTTGAAATTGGACAAGTTGCAAATCCACAGTGTGGATCCACAAAGGCATGGTTGCATTATAACAACAGACAGCTTTCCTGTTTACAAACAATTCAGAGGCTGAAAGAAAAAAAACCACATATGGACGTTGGAAAAACTATAAAATTATTGTCTTTGAAGTAAAATTGTGTGATATTTCATGACGAGCCCCAAAGGAGACAGTGAAATAGACAGCACCAAACACCATCGATTAGTGCACACAATGTGATTGCCAAATAACTATCTACAGTATCTATATAAATATGTCTTACTTAGCCAAAGGGCTTCTGGTTTTCACTCGGGACATTAATTATTGTTTTCAGAATGTTTTGCCCTGTTGCATTAAATTCAATCTCAGTGAAAATACAATGGAACACTCTTAATATAGTACGTCAAATTAGTATGATGTATGATTTGTAGTGGTAAAAAAAAACGCAGTATCGATCAAATACAAATGCCAAAAGCCCCAGGATGACACAGTACATCTGGTCTTAGCATTCAAAAGCTGCAAACATAGTACTTTGGCAATCCTATCCAATTGTGCATCCTACCAATGCACTGTGAGGGAAAGACGACGGTAAAAGTTTCTATGCAAGTTTCCATGCGTCGCCATCAACCCGCAAGGTGTTATGATGTGAAGTGCAATGTCCAAGAGTCCATTGTCCTCGTATGTACCATACTGTATATATAATATCCCCATTCCGGGCGCAGGTGTTGGTCGTCGGTCGCCTCGTACCAGAGGGCTCTCAAACGGAAGCTTTTATCGGAGAAAGTCGCACAAGATGAATCACAGCTCGCCGGCAGGTCGCTGCAGCTGACTTATCCATCACCTCTGACACATACTGTGGCCTCGCCGTGTCTCCCGAGGACTCGGGAAAAATAGAAAAAGAAAGGACTATAATCCGCAGGCGTCGGGAGAGAGCAGCGGCTGTCATCTCTCTTATGATTAGCAGTTTGGGCAGAAGTGTGAAGTGAAGTACACGGCGCGGTCGGAACCTGCTGGAGCCTGCGAGGTTTACAAATTGGGGAAGAATTCCTGAGTTGGACTCCAGTAGTCTTTTAACCTGAGCCTTAGTTTTCGAGCATTGGGAGTCAACCCCCCGGTGATTGGGTTGAGTCTTTCCTACTCATTCAGTATTGAGAGAATAAGCTTCAGTTGGGGCAATTGCGACCGAATCGTTCTTTGGTGATGCAATTGCCTCATAAGAGATTCTGAGGCCAACCGTTGGGGTTGGCGCCCAATGAACGAAAAGTTCACTCGGCGGTTAAAAAGTACCAGAGTTTCAAGAGAGGAAGGCACTTTTTCAAATCATAACAGCAGCCCCATTTGGCCTATTTCATGTGCAGATGTACGACTGTGTATTGCACCGGCACAACAACCAGCCTCTTTGGGACAAAAAAGACCTGCGAGGATCCCGAGGCCGGAGGCGACAACCGCCGGACTGTGTTGGGATGACGGAGCTCGCTGTCATCTGGACCGGATGGCCGCC
>OMKR01092773.1:3026-19973 GCA_900302355.1 Cyttopsis rosea
TGAACTCCCTTTTCATGGACTGCTTGTTACCAGTGGCGCCATATGGGGGGGGGGAGTTAGCACGATTCTAAGGGCCTGTGACTTACAGGGGCCCTATAAAATAATTAGAACATTAGGTACATATTTTTTTGGGGTCCAAAGTCATATCTTTTCATGGGGCCCAAAATCCCTGGCGGCACCCCTGCTTGTTACCCATCACATGCCACGGGCGTGAGGGTGACATGAGGGGTCTCCCCGGGTAGCTGACTGTTGAAAAATGGCCTAAAAATAACCTTTTAATTTGTACATGCACCTCTGCAGAGACTAAAGCATGTGCACGAGTGTGTTTGTTGAGGGAGGACAACCACAAGTATCGGCAGGAGAGACGTTCTCATGGAACATTGTGTTTGTTGTTTTTGGTGCAGTTGCTCTGGCCCAGTACTAACTTTTAGAAGTGGTTGGCAACCAATCAACTTTTGACTGACAAGACTGACAAAATGGTTGGTGAATTTTAATCACTTTATAATTTAGTGATAGTAATCCTTTTTTAATTATAATGTACACTCAGTGTGCACTTTATTAGGTACACCTGTCTTGTACAATCCAATGTAATCAACACACCAGTTGAGCCATGAATTCTACTTTTATCAAGTTTATAATGTTCAGTTTTTGTCGACATAGAGTCGGAAATGTGTAAATTCAATGATATGTTTATGACTGAGGTCATAGTTAAATGTGGTGTTGTAGTGAACTGCATTCTATTGAGAGGTGTGTCCTTGCTATTTACATACACGAGGGAGGCAGAATATTAGAAACACCTCTGAATATAATGCAGATCAGTACAACACCACCACCAACTATGACGTTGATGCTACAACAGATCATTGAATTAACACCTCTTCTATGAGCGTGAAAAACCCTGAACATTATAGGAACATAAAGCAACATTTATGGCTGAGCTGGTGTATTGTACATGTGCTTTGTTGTTTTTTGGACAGTTTGAAATAAAAGTTTTGCTTGGATGCCTGATTACATTTTCACTTTCTAAACAGATGCAGGATGTAGAACACGCCCCGAGTACAAACTGTGCAATGAGATCATAATATAATGGTACTCTACCACAACATGTTGGAAATTCAAGTGTGAGGAATCTTTATTTAACTTATGCAAGAACTCTTCCCGCTAATGGTTTCGGAATTAGTTCCAAAGAAATTGCCACTAAGAAACAGCATGGCATTTCAGTAAAATGATACAATAAATACAATTTATTTGTAAAACAAATGCATTTCACTATATTTATATATTATATAAATATTGTGAAATGCATTCTGTGAATAATTATGCAAATACTTTCCAATGATAAGCGTTTATTGGCACACACCAGGTTGTACTGAAGGGCAGGCTTTTTTCTCTTCTTTTTAAAGCCTTGTTAACCTTGTTTCTTGTCCATGTTTAGAATTGTGGCTTGTAAAGCTATTTATATTTCTAAATTCTGTGCAATATTTCTGTCTGATTTTGGTTTCAATTTACTTATTTATATAGCTTTTTATAGCCTATACAAATCTTCTTGGCCTGTCTGGATAAAGGTTAAATGAAAAGAAAATACTCTATATGACATTTTTTATAGTTGTGCTTTGTAATGTAGCCAAAAAGTTTTGACTTTTTTTCTTGTCTCTAGAAGACTTTATAGCCAAGAAAATGACAGCATGAAAGCATATATTTTGGGTCACAAGGGGGCGCCATCGAAAATCTTGCCTAGGGCGCCGTGTTAGCCGAGACCAGGCGGCTCAGGATTGATAACAGCCGAAATCCATTTGCCTGGCCCGGGGCAATTGTGCAAGCGTTAATGTCGAGCCCTGAGGTGTTTGAAACAAAAGGTATTCGTGGCCTTTCACCATCAGGCTCAGCAAGACATACAATGCTACACGTATTCACAATACCAATGTTTCTGTAAGATATTTGGAAGAAACAAACATATACAGTAAGGAGTCCAACACGTTCCCCAAAACAATTCGGTTGTTTGCATCTTTGCTAAAAAAGGTGCAAAAGCAGGTTGCTCTGGAGGAAAAAAAAAGCTAGAGAGGGATTATTTCCCCGACATGCAAATTTGTCTTGGACAACTTTAAATGGGGACGAATTCAAGGAAAAACATGACCAGATGCTGGATACTCACCACAGCAAATCTGTGTTTAGTTGGTCTTGGTTTGAAAGGGGGGATGGGAGGGCGTAATATCAGAGGTGAGAAAGTGTACAGGGGTGCACGCGATGAAAAGCTGTTTATTTATCCATTGAGTGGAAAGGGCGGCAGGCACAAGCCTCCTCTGTTGTTTTTAAAGTGCGGAGCAGGGAGACCGAGGAGAGGGGAAAGTAGCGGGGATCTGGGTTTGTTTGTTTAGCAGAGTTCTCCCGCACAGCGGCGGAGGCCTCTCGCCAAAGAGAGGGATTTTCTACTACTGTAAACAGGACGAGGAAGAGTCTGGGTTTCGAGCTACCGTTCGCTCCATCTGGACGGCGGGTCTGAGCGCCGGAGCAGCGCCGGCGCAGCGAGCGTCACTCGGGCCCGGTCGCCTCTTCGAATATAAGGAAGACCTCGTTCAGAATGTCTGCCGAGATGCGTTACTCACGGAGAGGAGAATAACACCCGGACAAAATGTCGGCAGAATCGAGAAGGAAGGCTAAACGGTAACGGTCTACGTACCTTTCTAGTGGAGAGCGTGGACGGGCAGCAGTCTCCTCCGTCATACTGGCAGTAGGCCCTGTTGTTGATGGTGTCACACCAGCCATCCCCACCAAACGGCTACAACCGAATACAGCACAACACGTGGTGTTAATCATCAGAATTATACAGAAGAGACCAGCATCCATTCTGTTCAATACAATCTGTTCAAAAAATCAAAAATGACTAAAACTATGTTGGTTTTACCATTAGGGACACAATACTAATACTTGTATCTTGGATACCAGGCAGAAATGGGCCACCAGGGTCATCTATATCCCCAAAAATATCTGAAAGAAAGAGCTACAGTACATCATACATGTTGGCTATTGATGAAATGTGTCATGTAGTGACAATTGTCATTGATAATAACATGACAATGACAATTTTTTAACACATAGAGGCATCCTAGATGTAATGGGGAAGTATCCACTGTTCAGTAAAAGTAATGCATCTGATCCGTGACCTGATCCGTGAGCAGATGATCCCGTCACATCATCTGCTCACGCTGCTAAGTCAATTCCTCATATTTTGCCAGGTCATTCCTTTGCAAAACCCCTCCCGTCGAGAGGGTGAAATTCCAACAGGCTCTGATATGCGTAAATTACAGTTACGTGAAAATCTGCAGTGCATCATAATGTAGTGCGTTTGGCTAAAGCTGAGCGAAGCAAAATGAGAGGTGATGATGCCAGAGGCAGATCTTTCAAAAAGCTTCTCCCGGGAATTACTTTCCCTCTCCCGACCGGCTGAGTTGGCCTGAGAGTGAAACTTTTTTTTATTTTTTTTATCACCACTGTATCTCCTGTAACGCTCTCCCTAAATCATTTTATTTCATCAAACTGAAATCAGCAGCTTTGGTTAAAGTGCCATAACCGGACACCAAGGGAAGGCACCTCAGGATGAGGTGGATGTGTCTCGCACTTCTTCTAATTACTTGGCTTTTTTTGTATGAGAAAAAATATATAGAAACGCTTTCATGCGCCTTTCCACGCTGTAGAATGTCCCAGACTGTCCCCTAAATCCTAACCCTGCACATTAACCCCAAACTGAGTTGGAGCACATGGCCGCTGATCCCTCTAGTTCTGCCCTTGAGACTCTAAAAAACAAGTTAACCCAGCCGCCAGACATGTTGCTGAGAAAAGGGGCATGGCAAACGATGGAACAACTTGTCGAATAAGCCTTGTTTTTTTGCATACACTCGTAATTTGGAGGGATTTTCATGTGTGTTTTGACAAATAATTGATGTACTGCATTTTTACTATGAAATCAGTCGTGCACTTTTGTCTGTTCGTAATGGCAGGGTTGGACGGATTGATGGTGTGTTTCAAAGGCAGTATGCTTCAGCTGGTGTTCTTTGTTACATTTTTCTGTTTAAAATGGGTTTATATACTTGAAATTGAATTAGTCTGTCAGGCATTTGCCACAGTATTATGTTGGACTTACTGCCTTTAAGCTACACAGTAACTTTAAACAGAAGAACAATTGGGAGACAACATTTAACTGTTCAAACTGCATACATACAGTACATACTTTCTGAAACTCTCATCTCTTGAAATCCAACCTCAAAACCCCTTTTTGTACTCGATAGGTTTCATCTCTCACTATAAACCGTTTTTCTTTAATAAAAACTGATATATTTCATTGTAGCTGCCTTGTTGTGAGAATATTATTGCTTTCATCTTCTCGCTCGCAGATAGGCTGTATATATGTCTTCTAATACAGTGTTGATATACAGTTGCCATAATTCGAAACAGGGTTCATATCCAATAGCTGTAAACTGCTTTTACTCCCTCATTAATCTAGCCAGGATGTGGATTAACACCACTCTACTGTTCATCAGCGCACACACACACACACACACACACACACACACACATGCACGCAAATATTTGGGATCTCACCACCACCCATATGTCTTCCCTATTTCTTTTGCTTGTCTTGATTGTCCAGCGTTCTATTATTTTTCCTTTAGGAAACTGCTGTACTAATACATTGCCTGTTGCAGTTGTTGTAGTTATATATCAACTAGATGTTCTTCAGTGTAGCTCTGTGGATAGAGCATATCACCACCCCGCCTGGGTTGGGGCTTGTATTCCCTGTGAAGACTGGAGATAAATACTGCCAGAAAAGTGAGATACTGCCTTAAGCTCCCAGTTCCTATCAAGGATGGCTACAGGCCCTGCGAGCTTTCAAAATCACAAATTTTCTCAGTAATCTTGTTGAGTGGCCTGGCAGTTTTTGCCAAGCATGAATTCTCTGTAACCCCAACCATTGGCTAAGCCCAAACAGACCTATTTAGGCTATTTGCCTCCAGAAGAATTATTTGCTTGGTGGACAAGCCTGTTTTTTGTTTTTTTTTCGACAATTTCTTCTATTCAGTTTTCTTTTCCTTTTAAAATAAAAACTTGCAACTCATCAGTCTGTCAAAAGCCGGGGCCGCCCTGAGCTCCTAGAGGAGTCGTAATGAATGTATTTCTCTAGAGATTATACCAGCTCCAATGCACAAAAGCCTCTTGTGTCAGAATAATGGAAATCCTTCTATTTTATGCATAGTTTCTTCTGTCATAATTTCCTTAATTCTCAAGCTCGGGTGCAACAGGTGCACTCACGCATAAGACGTTGCATGGATGTATTAAAAATCCATACTTTGCTGAGTCCTGCCAGGAGTACATTTAGATGCAGATGACATGTCTCAAGAATCCAAACATGCGCTGTTTGGCCAGTTGGAAATAATATTTCTCTCATTGGGAACTTTGCTTTGCAGGTCTTTTCTTACTGTCTAAGTATTATAAGCAACTGCGATGCACAATAGCAGCAGCTCACGCCATCAGAGGTTGCTGGTTCGATCACTTGGCTTCATTGGCAACAAGTGCCCTTGAGCAAGACATCTACAGTAACGGCTGATATCGTCGTAATGGGGAAGGCACTAACTTAAAACCTCTTTGAGTGGCTAAAACTCAAAGAATGATATAATAGCAGTGCAGTTACCACTTTACTTATATATTATATAAGTACTTACTTATAGGTTATATAAACTATACCTTGACCCCGCAAGGGTCAGCCACGCTGCCTCATGCCTGTAGAAGCTTTGACAGTGTCCAAACTGATTAGCCGGGGCCAAGTTCAAATAAATACATTCCTCAAGGTTTCACCAAAATGCCTGGGCCTAAATGACGCATGTTCTGAGTCAATACTTTGATTGGCTTTATTGTGATACACTGTGATCTGTCCTCCACCGGTGTTACTTCACAGAAGCACTCGGGCAGAGCAGAAAGTATGTGAGTGGGAGAAAGAATATCAGTGGAATTTCTTCCTGCCAGGTATCGCTCTCGTCAGGATGGGACTGAAGGGGAAGATACAAACACGCGCGCCAGGTCTAACGTTAACACCAACGTTCAACCTGGTTTTAAGAAATGAGGTGGAGAGAGAGAGAGAGAAAGAGGAGAGCTATCGCATCTGGAGGAGATCTGGCGTACAGCGTCTGCAGTGCATGCGGTCTGCTATAATTTACACTGTTGTCATGGAAGAGCGGCTTATAAGCAACTGTTTTGCCTAGCAACTTTCACGGGAAGGTGGAATGGGAAAATGTAGCGCTGGCAGGTAGCGGGAATAGTTTAATACCATGAGACATCAACAGTTTATGTGTTCCACCGGTAGTTCCAGTCTTCCAAGGGCAAATAGAAACGTACAGGGTTTATGATTACGAATTATATACTGTACCCGCTAAAATATTACCACACGAAGACAGCCAATGAGCTGGTGATCAAACTGACGGCAGTGGGAAAGCACGATGAAGAAAAGTGGGCAAGGTAGATAAATGAAAGAGCAAAGAAAAGGATAATTGACCCTTGAGGTCAGGGGCCGACTCTGACCTAGAATTGCCTTTGGGATCCGCGATATGAATGTTGTTGGCGATACCTCTTTTTAAATTCTATGTTCTTTCCTCGGATATAGGACGGGGCGATATGGAAGCATTCAGACTATAATCACAATAATCGGAGAGCATTTCCACTAGGATCCCTTTCTGCTTTACAGTACTTCCCGTTTGCACTTGCTCCTTTCAGAAGACCGCTCGCTGATTTGATTTGTGGGTAGTATTTCATCTTCCTGTTCTTATCTGTTGCTGATCATTGAGCTTTGATATGGCCCTTGTTCCATATTTCCAGGAGAGCCGCGGCCTCTTCCGTCCACACAGCCCCTCGTCTCGCCGCGTTCCGGGTTGTCTTCGCCATGCGGCTGTAACATCGTCAATGTGCGGTACGGCGGCTCAGCGGTTAGCGCCGTCGCCTCACAGGAGGTTCTGGGTCGGAATCCGACCGGAGCTTTTCTGTGCACGCTCTCCCCATGTCCACGTAGGGGGTCCTCTGGGTGCTCTGATTTCCTCCCGCCCAAAAGACCTGCATGCCCCGTGCACACTCCTGCTGATGCCCTTGACCGAGGCATTTGACCCTATATCGGGAGTTGGTCCCTGGGCGCAGCGCTGTGGCTGCCCCCTACCCCCGAACAGTTAGGATGGGTCCAATTTCCCCCACGGGGATCAATGAAGTGATTGTTCTTCTTGTTCTTCTTCTAAGGCTTTAAGGCAGAAAAGGAATGACAAGCATACTGGGGGTGCTTTGTGTTATACGTCAATACGTCATTAAGCGCACCACAAAGCGGATTTGAAGCAAACTGCTTTCAGACCACCTAGTGAGATGTCCTCACTTTGGTTTGCTTTTTGGGGGTATGACTTTGCTTGGAGCGTTCACACATGGCACACATTTCGGCTCAATTCAGTCCACTTAAATGAGCCAAGGATGAACATCCTTCTTGTACATTCTGTGTTTACAGTCTAGGTGTCACCGTTTTTGGTCTCATGTCTGTCTTGGCTCTCAATGTGCATCCAATCTGCATTGAATGAGACGTCGCACGCACGGTGAGCCCTTCTCCTTTAGTGACTTGCAGCCTCGTGCATACAAGCAAAATTTCAGTTGTCAGTTGAAAAGATGATCAACAGGATTCCTTTCATGGCTCAAGAAGTCAGATGTGTATAGGAGATGAAACCGGCGAAGGGTTGAAGCATTTCCCTGTGTGCACTTGACAGGCCTCGTTCATGGAAATAGCAGATGTTATTTTAGATGCTGTGTATTCTGGATATAACAGTGAGAAACAGAAATGTTGGTGCATTCGGAGGTTCCATATTTTCTTTGGGCTTCTTCGGGCTTGGCCACCTTGTCATACACAGGAAATTTATTCTGTTTGCACTTGCAATGTTGAAGCAGGTTATTATGGGTGCATGCTGGTAAACCAAGCGCCAGTTACCGTTTCTTATACATTACTCGTGTCAGCCCATCATCTGGCTATTAATGTATTCCCCTTTATCAGACAATCCATTAGACCTGGCAGGCTTAATGTCATTTGGCAAGGCCGGGATCCCGGGAAAGAGAATTCTTTGGACATGTTTGAAAAGGATTCTTGCGGGGCTTCAGATTTGAGAATAACTGTTTGTATCTTCTTGGTTTTTTTTTTTATCATGAAATGTGAAGCACATTGTGCATTAACTCTGGTATCTCACTGGTGATGACAACAGGGTATAGCATGTTTGGCTATGTGCTTTGATATTGTTGGAGAATGTCCGGGTAAGGAAATAAACATGTCGCGGTTTGCCCAGAAATGGTGTAACGAATTAGTTATTTTTTCGACACTATCTCAGCAGAGTCTATTAAAAATAATTTTGATAACGCATGAAAAACTCCAAACTAAGCTCCTGTTGGCACACACACTCTCACACACCCCCTCACACGGACACACATGCACACACAAATCTGTCCAACAACTGAACTCTGATCAAGTACAACAACCCTGACTAGTGTGTCATTAACAGTGTAATTTACCAATCAAGTGTCGTCTGGAATCTGGAAGAGTATATTTCGAGTGTGGAACTGCCACACTGAGGACCAGGCCCTGTTGTCAAAACACATTAAACAGCATGAAACCACTAACTGTGGTCTCACTGAGGTGTTTCCCTGTGGTGCAGTTATATTTATTGTTCAGATTTTAAACCAGATTTATAATAAATATTATTATTATTATAACATTAATAATTGGGGGCATGGGGGGTTACATTGCCATGCGTGTCGCGGCACGTGACGCACAGGGCTTTTTTTTTTGTTTCGTTCAATTAGGAAAAGGCGGAAAATAAATACGGACGCGCAGCGGAGCGGAGATCACTCCCTCTCCATTTCGCATTTCCCGGTGCGGTTCGCAACCCCCTAGTGATGCCACTGTTTGGGGGGGCCCCCACCGCTCTTGGGGGCCCTCTGGTGGCCACGGGGGCCCGAAGCAGGCGCCTCGGCACTGAATAATAACATTAATAAGAAACTTTACTTGTGTATCAATTTGACTCTGTGCTTTCTTGCTCTTACTCAAGCTGATATTTGCAGTACTACTTGTAGTTTACTTGAGTTAAAGTCCTTTCAAAGTAACAATATTTAGTATAATTGTAGACCAGTTACCTCGCATGACTGGATGCAGTGTATGTCCTTGGGGTCAGGATGCCACCTCATCATCCCCGTGCACACGATTCTCTGAAGTCGACACAGAAAACTGTCTGTTAGGTGTCAGTCGCAGTTTGATCAATAACCAGAGTATAAGTGACTCAACAAACCAGCAGACAGACTGGTTTGACTGCAAGAAACAAAAAACAAACAACATTTACAGGCAAATGAAAAGTGTCACTGACATTTTATGGGATTTGGCAATGTGATTACAATCAAATAAAAATATATGTATTAAATGTCATTTCAATTTACAATCCAAGTGTTTCGAGGTACAAGTGAGAGTGTTGAGACAGATTGTATGAGGCCAATTTGGTCATTTTGCAGGTTGGCATATCAATTAGCCAGCAAATCCTTTAGGTTTAATATACCAGAGATGATGCTGTCCATGCAGGGTCGCAAAATAATAATAATTACACTGGACTTAATAATGAGAATTTTAATCATCGGATGCATCCATTTATATGAAATTGATATAATGAAAGAAAACGAAAGTTTATTCTTTATTGAATTATCCAAAGATATTTCATTGTATTAATGTTTTCATCTATAATTTTCAACAATATTTCCAGATTTAATTACCTCAAAGACAATAATCGGTGGAATTTTAGGTCATCTAACCGAATCCTTCCAAAAAAACGAGTAAGAGACTTGAAGGGTCATGTGTTTGCGTCAGAAAGCAGTTTGTGTTCCGTCAGCTGGTGCAACATTAAGCATTAGGGCGGCTGTTCCTCACATATTTTATGAATTCAACCCCAAAATCGGACTCTCCGTTGACCTTGACCTGACAAAGATGGCGGGAGTTGAGGTTCCCTCCCCTGCGCTCTGATCCTCTGTGCCTGAGCCGGTGAAGGAGAGCGTCTTTCCGTAGCGTTTCTGCTCACACAATGCCTAGAAACCGCAAGTGCCAAAAAGCTATGGCGCAACCCCTGGGTGCTCCGTCCAACTATTTGACCTACGCTAGGGCTGATTTGGCGGGCTGGCTGACCACCCAAAAAGAACGACGAAACAGGAGAAGTGTTTACGACAGCATTAACGTAGAAGCGATTCATATGATATGATATTGGGAAACACTGACTGACCGCTCAAATAAAACAGCGCAACATTCTCACCCAGACCCAATATTTGGCATTCCTTGACGTTTCGGTCATTGCAAGTTATTCGAGGTCTTGACTCTGGTCCTGCTGATATCCGAATGGGATTCGAAGTGAGGTCAAATCCAAACACATCACACGGAGCATGGAATCGGTTCTCGCGCTTTTTTCACACTTACTGTATGACACATTTTTACCAAGAATACAATAGAAATGCGACAAAAGGTTCTGGGAAAATTATAACACACTCATCAAGGTCACATCTTTGGTTTGATATTCTCTAATGATTAAAATATTAAAGACGTTCTTGTTGATTTCAATTAAATCTCTCCCAAAAAGTCATAGTTTAATGGGAACCTGAAATGAAAGTGAGACATGACTGCTAAAATGAAGCTTGTCCAAAACTTCCATGAAGAATTTTATTTTAATAGGTTTTATTAATAAAATTATATTATTATTATTATCATGGTAAGGGTTTTCCTCATAATGGTTTTAAAAGTGAAATCTGAGCTGTTTAAAGTGCCAATCTGGAAGATTTTCATTAAACTAAATGTCTGTTAAGTCACTATCTATCGCTGAATGAGGAAACACAAAGGTGATGGAGCCTCTGTTCCACTGATGGAAGCTCTTGCATTTGTAGTATTCTGAGTTTTAGGAACCGGGTGTCTGTGGAGACATTCCCGGGAAAAACCACCAGAGAGGGGAGGCGGAGCTAACGCAGCAGACTCGCTCTTCAACCCACTAGTGTGTGAAGCGGCATACTTTTTTTCCGGTCTCTGCTCACCCTGCGAGTAAACGTTTAGTACAACCGAACAAACACAGAAAAGATGGATGACGACTGATGATGAAACTTCAAATGCAAGCGCAAATCCAAAGAAAAATTCAACTAATTCGACGTTCAGATGAAGGCAAAAAAGCAAAGCCGAACCAACTGACTGACGTCACCTAGGCGATACCGTTTGGAACTCTGGGAAGTGAAGTCCAAAAACACACCTGCAATTACCGCTTTTCGCCACAGGTGCCGCCAAAAACAAGGAAACACAAATCGCCGAGATTGTCACTTTAACATAAATTAAATTGTGTGCGCAGTAGACGCACTCTGCAAAGGGCATCTGCTTCTTTATTCATTCTGATGGGTCCTTTATAACAACAATAACCAGAAAACCTCAGCTTTCACAACCACCTGGAATCGGCTACATGGCAGCTACAGAGTAGAACAACAACTGTTTTGCAAGAATGTCACGGGCTTCCAAAGCGGTAGCAAGACAGTATGCAGCTGCAGCCATTCAAATAAGCCAAGCCAACTAGCACTTTAGTGTTTAGTGTTTATTTTACTTTGTTGTGCTTCAAATTGCTCAAATGAATAAAGCAGCTTAGAAAGATTTACACCGCATTTCTTTTTATCTGTGTGTGTATGTGTGTATGTGCGTGTCCATCTAATTGGAGAACATTAAATGATTACATTGACATTTTGGTCACCCTGGGGGTTGGATTAAGAGATCAGAACCTGCGGTTTCTTGTAAAAAAATAACTATTGAAGTTGGAGACGGCGTTTGTGTTTGGAAACCTATGGGAAAATGAGATGCACTCACTTCGTACCAGATCGGACTGGACTGAGGTGAACCCGCGGAAATGATCTGAACTCAACTAAATTAAACGGAGTTGTGACCTCTCACCTGAACCTTGGTGGGCAGCATCCAGTGGTTGACGGAGTCGACCGCAGTGCCGTTGGACAAAACAACTGGGTCACGCAGATCCATGTCCAGAGCCACAATGCAATTTGGGTAGCAAACAGCACCTGTGAGGCAGGCGGAGGCCGGAAAACAAGGGGAAAATTTAACCGTTTCCCTACTCGCCTACATTTGCATCTGTTGAATTTATTTGCGCGCAAGCAGAGTGGAAAGTACAGCACAAGACCGTCATCACGCCTTTGTCGTCTGGTTCACTGCCGAGACCTTTAGCACCTGCTTCTTTACTAGTAATGCACTCTGTGTGTGTGCGTGTGTGTGTGTTCCCTAGGGTGCCACAGTGGTTGAAAAAAATTCAGAATGATTTTAATCAAATACGAAAGGTGCACAGTAATTCTTCCTGCAGATGTTATTAAACACTGCGGTGGTGTGATGATCTAGATCTAGATTTATATTTGCCAAATTACGCAAACTTACACTTATTAATGAGAGGTGAGATCCCGGCGATGCTAATTAAAACCTGATGTCACAGTAGCTTGTACGAAACATGTCATTTATTTATGAATTGCATGCTGTGTTCACACGGTTGTGAATTAAAACTAACACTGGAAACACTGCGGAGAGGAGAGCTGCTTTTAAACCTCCTGTTGTGCAACGAGTGGTTAGTTGGAGAATGTCAGTGCCTTTGTAGCCGGGGTGGGCCAGTACCACCAAGAATCTAAAAACCAGTGTGCAGAGGACATGTAAACCATGATATAGACCAATCGTCTTTCCACCCGCCCCTAAATGACCGCACAGCGTTTGGATACGGAATAAAAAGTCTTACTCAACAGAGTATCCAAATACCAAATACAAACAGTTTAAACAGTGCCTCCTGCTCTAGAGCCAAAGTTTGAGAAAACAAATGGATTATGGGAAAAACAACGCGGCCCGTATTGACTGAACGGTTAGTGGAGAGCAATTTTAGCGTAAAAACAACTGCAGCTAATCTTGATTTTGGCACTTCTGGCCTCCATAAAAATGAATGGTAAAATGCAAAACATGAGCGGCTCAGGGACTACATTAGGCCCCGGTTGACTCCCTGTGCCCCCGGCGTGCTCGAGTTGTTGTCATCGACACGCCGGAGACCTGCGAAGGGCATCGCCGCTCACCGACAGCCGTCCCCTGGTCGCAGCTGTACTCCACCGAGTTGATGTGCGGCGGGGGGGCGCAGGTCCCCTGCAGCCTGGGGCACATGGTGAACTCCTCGGTCCACCTTCCCTCCTTGGTGCAGCGGATCGTATTCTGGGGAGGAAACGGACGAGAGTGAACCCCGACTTGGCTTTCACCCGGCATTCATTTGACAACAAACAAAGAGCAAAAAGATGGACGAGAGTGGCCAGTGTGGCTCTCGATGGACCCTCACGTTCTCCGTCGTGTTTGGGCAGCGCAGGGTACACAGCGAGTCGTAGTGCAGGCCGTTGGTGCAGGTGTACATGCCCTGGAAGACATCTGGTAGGGCAGGGCAGGAAACGGGTTCACAGCCGGTCTCCTCCCACTGCCCTCCTTCCAGACACTCCACCTTCAGGTACTTCCTAATGGAGAACAGATGAATCGGGGAGAGAAAGATAAAGATATCAAAAAAGATAATGGATGCTTATGCGAACTGCACTGGCAATCCACAAGATTCTGCAAGTCCAAGAATTCCATTTGAACCGAGAGTTTGTTCATTTTTTTCTCCCAGCTTTACCTTCACCTTCTCTCGAAGACCTCCTCCCCAAAGTATGTCTTCTGATGGATAGACCCGTTTATTTTCTTAATCTCTCAAATTTAACATAAAAAAAAATTCTGTCACCACAGATTTAAACTCATTTCACCACCTACTAAGTTCCTGCAACCCTGCCCCGCGACTCTCTTTTGCCAAGCATCACTGCTTATCTGCTATAGTTCTTGACCAAAATCCAGTCTGAACATCTGGCCATGTAGCATCTGTCTTCTAGCTCTCCCGAATCATTTCTACTCCCGAGAAACTGACCCGTGACCCATATGACGTCACAACTTTCTTTCTTCATCAAAGCTCTTGAAGGTGTTCCTCTAAGTAACTTTGTTCAATGGCTCTCGACGGACAGCCTGTTGGCTCTCTACCAGGCTGGCTCTGATGGAGGTTATTCTTTGGAGAGTGCTTGTTTTTAACGGTGCATTGTCCAAAGTTCGCTCTCTATAGATGGTGAACAAAATAAATCGCAAGCCCCTCGCCCTTGTGTTGCTCTCTGTTTATAATGGCCAGCCATTTGGATTTGGTTCCCCAAGACCGAAAGTCGAGGTTATGGTCACCAGTTCCTACAACTTGGCATCCTTATTTCTTTGCCAGTGACGCTTGCCTCTCCTGGTTTTCCTGTCTCATGCGGCAGATTGGAGGCATTTGTCGTTGCAGGCCTACTGTAGGACTGTCTTCTCGCCAGTCGTAGGTCTGTCGACTAACTTAAACTGATAATACTGAAAAGGCCATGTAGCCAGGCTGCCAAAAATGTTACTGTGACCTAAGAAAACAGATGTGCACTGCCCATAATGCAACAGCCACTCCCTGATTCTGCAAGTTTGCTCTATTTCCCATCCAGGGCTGCACAAGGTGCATGTCTCATTGGAGACAACAAGATTTGCTTATACGTGTCCTACGTGACGGTGCTCTTGCAACACATACTCCCGAAATGCTGCCGTTTTCCACAGAATCTCAACTGCAAATCTATATTTCCCACAATTATGGCTTAAACGTCGTGGACCATATAGAGAAATACTTGGAAGAAATGCTTTGCGCCATCTCCGTTTGGTCAGTCTTTTGGCCCTAACGAATTTTATAGTTTATTAAATTAGTTAAGTATTTGACTCCAGATGTATCCAAACGTACTTGGCAAATAAAGTGGTTGCTGTACCTAGAACGCAATCAAGTGGCAGAAGACGTTCCCGGCATGTGATTGTGTCGGTAAAATGTTAGTTTTGCTTGTACTTGGCTGCTCTCACAGGTATCTCCAACCCACCTCATAGGAATGCAAAACTCAAGGGTCTACAATGGCAGGCCGGCACACAACCGGTCAGGCTTAGCTGAAGGTGCTAACTGACAGAAGTTAACATGATTAAATAGAATAAAGAACGTTGCACCCTCCATGGATCAGCTCCCACACGTGCTGTGTGTCAAGGTAAAAATCTGTGTGTTTATACGTCTAAGGTGATCATGAAGAGGGTAATTTATAGCTGTTTAATAGCTCCGGCCATTTACTACTACATATTGGACTAATAATGTATTCAGGGCTGTTAAAATGTTTATCCGTATATCTGAGAACAAATCGGTCATAAACATACCCGTGTGCGAATAGATCAGTCCATTTAAAATTTCGCGTTATCAGATGATTACTTTTTTTAAATTCACAAATATGTTATTCCATGTTTTATGGGGGGCCGCCCATTGTTCCGAATAGTCTGAAAAATGTCGGGGTAGATATGGTTAAGTTTAGGTATAAGCTGAGGGTTTAGGGTTAGGGTTTAGATGGTTAAGTTTAGGTATGAGGTTAGAGTGTCGTCCATGTCCGATGGGACATTTTTCGGACTATTGTTGGTTTGGGAATAACGGTCCCTCGGAACAATGGCACGGCACCGTTTTATGTGCATTCGTGGCAGCATGACTGCAATGTAATGCATCGAGCACTTGCATCATCGACAGTATATTCCACCAGCTCACACAATGCTACATTAAGGTCAGCGCCCTGACAAATTGCTTGGTAGACCGCTACGCTTTGTGTTAAAGGTTTCCGACTCATGCAGGACGTAAACCTTTCACCGAGGGCTGCGTCTGCCGCAGATGGGAAACCCTCATCTCGGGAACAACACACGAATTGTGTTCAATAATGAGCGGGGGTGTCCAGGAACACAACTGGCAAAGCGATAATGAGCCTTGGGTAAGCAGCGGTACAAATTTTATTGGGATTTTATGCAAGCTTGTTGCAGAAAACCCCAAACAGCCTTCGCCCGCAACAGCCTCGCGGGCGAAGGACCTAGAAAGACCTCTGTAAAAATAATAGCTTTTGCTTCCTTTAAAACCTTTTTCCACAGGTTGGTTCTGTGTGTGCACTGTATGCCGTTACCTCAATGAGTTAAAATGATCTGCGCAAATCAAAAGCTCTTACTTCATTAAGACGGTTGTAAACTGAGGGCAGGGAAGGACGTTCCTGTTAAAAATTGCGCCGATCCCTGTCTGCACAGTTTGGTTGCCACAGACTCATTTATATTTTTATGTAATCACAAAGCTCACTAGACGTGTTTTTTAAATGTTATTTTTTTCTGCTTTAGCTTAAGGGATAGGTTCGCCCATTTCTCAGCCTTGGCCTTGTTGTTGGAACCCATCATTTATAACTGTTCGTAGCACAATGAATGCTTTCACTGAATGCTTTACTGTACATACTGTTGAGAAACGTTCACCATTCGAGAACATTTAAAGAATTGAAAGAATTTAAAACCTTTTTTTTCTGGTATAACATATAGACTGACGATATTACGAGTTTGCCGTTTCCGAAAATGAGATTCAGGAGATTTTAATTCAAGATCTTTTTAGGCTTAAACATTTGCCCCATTGGATTGCATTGCATTTAAGCACAGTGGGAAGTTGCAGCAGAGCGGTAAGTTTTTCAATACTAAAGCTATCGGCGAGGTTGTGCGATGAACCAGCATGGTCCTTGGTGAAAAATGGCAAACCTGTCTTTTAAGAATAGTCTTAAGGATTATTTAAAGGTGCGGTGTGCACAATTTAGTGAAAAACTAAAATGCCACTAAAATCTACACACTGCACCTTTAACTTGAGAATACTGAATAAATTGTTTTGTTTTCTATTTGAAATATCATGATTGCCATTTCAGAAATACTTTCTTCGGCCGAGATGAGAGTGCAACGCTCCACCCATTGAAATA
>OMKR01092789.1:0-30659 GCA_900302355.1 Cyttopsis rosea
CCGTCGGGGCCGCCGTCCCCTCGGTGTTGGTTTGCGCGCGTGCGTGAGACCGGAGGGTCAATTCCTGCTGGAGCGCACCCTGGAGGCCGTTAGCCCGTAAAAATCTATAGATTAGCCGCATCGTTGTATAAACCGCAGGGTTCAAAGCGTGTGAAAAAAGTAGCGCCTTATAGTCCGGAAATTACGGTAATTATTAATCTGGCCCCAAACAGGAAAAAGTTCCCCACCAGTTTACATCTGTACTGTTCAGTCAAAGTAATGGATCAGCGGGTACTTTAACTTTAGGATCAGTAGTGGCATCAGCTCATCACTAAAGTCACCAAAGCATCCTGATCACACCCCACCAATCTCTTCTGCCTCAGCCTCTTAAATAAATCCTGAAATAAATAAATGAGGCAGGAAATAAATATATAAATAAATGTAAATGTAAAGATATAAATGAGTAAATATATGCCTGACGGACCGGATTGTTTTGAATAAGCTATTTTGGAAAACAGTAATTTTTAGAAAGTTTTGAATAGGCCATTACAAAAAATATATATATTTTCGATTGTACCGTTTACCGGTTTACACGGAGACAGTGGGTCATTTAGTCTATACATTTTAACATCCCTAGTTTGTACATTAGATAGCATAAATGGACTGTAAAGTCCAATAAAAAAAAAGTAATTATTTCTTTTTCAAGGGCCACCCAATCCCCCGTCGGTAAACCGCAATACCGCGGTGATATGTTGCTTTTTCACCGCGGTAGGAAAAAAATCATACCATCACGGCCCTAGTGGCAATTCCAAATTTGAGTTTGAAGGTGTGAATTCCCAAAATTAGCTTTATTTCCCCTCTAGGTAACAGGATGAGGCGTTGGGCTCGATACAGTGCAGCAGTGCTTCTTACATGTGCGTAGAGGTCTTCCAACTCTATGAGGTTGTGGTGAAGCAGTGCAGCAGCAATGTGATAAAGTGACTTTGGAGTTTCCTCATTGGGCTCCTGAAGAAAAAAAAACAATAAAATATGTATAGCCAGGTTATGTATACAGCCAAAATGAAATAATTGATCAAATAAATGGTCTGCAAGATAATGCTTTATTGGTCCCTGTGGGAAGATTCAGGTATCAAAGCAGAAATTTTTTTTTTATTCAATATATGTACACATAAATAGAAGTTAAAGTAGCACTTGTACAGCTGACTATGCTACCTTGTGAGTTGGGCAGGTGGGTGGTACACTAAAGTAAAGATACATGAGATACACACACACACACACACACATATATGTATCTTTACTTTATATAAATATGTATCTTTACACACACACACACACACACATATATATAGTATACAGTATAGCAACAGTGCGTAGCAATGCTAGAACTTGTAAGTGGTATGTTAAAATATGGGACAGCAGTGGTCATCAACTGTTTTAAGCCCAAGATCACTACTCCAGAAAATTGCAGACCAAGATCGAAATGGTAGAGAAAAACAATGACAATACATTTAAAATTTTGAATATTTCACCTTTTATTATTTATAAAAAAGATTTGTTTTCAAATGGGTGCAATGGAATATAATGTTTTTAAGTGAAAAATGTTTACTTTGAACAAACAAACAAAACAAACTGGACAGGGGCAGTGTGCGGCTGTTTAAGAGTGCAGCTCCATATTTATATAAAACCATAGTCATAATACATGAAACTGCGTACACAATGTTTTCAATTTAGCCTCATCACAGCCTAGGCAAGGAGAACCCTCAAAACCCTTGTTTATTCTTATTTTTTCATCTTTCCATTTGCAAGCTTGCTCTGCTTACCTGATAGAACTTGAACTTGAAGCCCAAGATGTGGCAAAGAGTGAGTGGCTCACACATGTATGACTTAATGAGGGGCAGGAAGAACTCATCTTGGTCTGATCGGCCCTCGTACACCTCAAGGATGATGTCCAACACTCGGTTAGGGTCCAAGTTGAAACATCCTGCCGGGGGTAAGTTCAGAAAAATGAGTGACAGACAACAGAGTAGCACAAGAGGACAACAGACAAAATAACTTAAAATGTAGTCACACTGATCTGATGCTACTCATTCTGTCGTTCTAATAAAAAAACTAACAACTGAATCTTTAAAATCATATTTCAGTCGATTTTAATTAATTTTATCGTCTTAATTTCCATTCATTTCAGTGTCAATTTAGATTTCATGTCATCAAAATTGTAACTACTACTCCCTGAAACAAATAACACTAGTTATGTTTTCCCCCTCCAATATCACTATGGTCCATCCACCATGGACCACAGTGAAGTTGGGTATAAGTTTAAGCACTCCAAATTACAACCCTGTTGGCCATTTATGCTTTGAGTGGTGACATGAGTCATTTCCATGCTACATAATGAATCAAATGGCCACCATCATCTGAAATGTGCCAACGCAAAATATATTGGGAGCGCATAGGGCTGCAGGTAAATTACACATCGATTTAAAAAGCCATTTGCTTTGAATGTCAGTAAATTGTACCCAGTGAGTGAAAGGGTGTCTTCGAACATTGTGCCGTCTGCAGGTGTTTGTTTCTGGGTGAGGTAATATCTTTGGTAGAGCTAAACAAATCAGTGTCAGGGCCAAGTGAACCACAGTGAAATGCCTGCCCTCTTTGTATTATGTGGACATCAATTTAAGGAAATTAAAGTGGTTCCACTGTAAATGCCGAGTTCGGAGCGCATGTTATCTTATCGTTTCTATATAGTGACGTGTACTTTCATTGCCACTGATTGGTTACAGCCACCCTTGCACTTAGTTTTATAAATAAAATCCCACAACTTTCTCTAAATTAAGTTGGAATTGATAAAAGTATTTGGTCTCCACAATTCTTTATTTCACTGTTAATAGTACAGAAACTTTCTTTTGAGTCAGAACTTAACATATCCGTTTAAACCATACAATAAACCAAGGTGACATTGACAAAATTATTGACACCCTAGATTTAATACTTGGTAGCGCAGCCTTTGGAGAATATAACTGAAATTAAGTGCTTCCTATAGCCATTAATGAGATTTCTACACCTCTTTACTGGCAGTTTGGCTCACTCTTCATTTGTAAATTGCTCCAGTTCTTGCAGATTTTAAGGGAGCCTTCTGCCAGCTGTCATTTGCACATCACTCCAGTCTTCAATGAGATTTAGATCTGGAATCTTTACTGGTCACTTCAGAATGGTCTAGCATTTTATGCGCATGTGGGACACAGGAATAAAAGGCTCTCTGGAGATTACGTTGTCTATGCTTGGCTACTATCTTCCAACTGACAATTCTCCTCAAGTCAATTGCTTTTTTCTAGCAAGCACTAACACAAAGCAGCAGGCCGAGTACCTTTCTCCATTCAAATGTGTTGAATAAGTGATAAGATTGCAGGCACCTGTGAATCGCCTGCTTGAAACCAAATTATTTCTTACAGCTTCTAGGAGTGGCACCAATACTATTGTCCAGGCCCATTAAGATATCTTTGTTTATACTGCAAACCAAAGAAATACATAGGTGGATACAAAAATATGTTTTAATTTAAACATTTTTCAGGAAGAAAAGCATTTTGAAAAGTTATTTCAAAATTCAGAAAATGATTTTACCTTTACTGGTTAATAGTCTGCATTCCCTCATCCTGTGCTGCGTAGGCTAAACTAGCTGACAAACTGTTCTATTGTTTACTGTATTATTGTTTATCATGTGAAATACAAAGAGTCCATTCGTACAGACATGATCATGGTTAAGTGGAAATCCATAAAATCTGTGTGTCTTCTGTTGCAGAATTCCATATGAACATGGAACTTTCAATAGTAGAACATATCAATAGTTTGACTGACTACTAGTAACTACACCGGTTTATCAAATTCACTGCGGCTGCCTTTCACTTTTTGTCTGTCCAATCTTTGCCTTCTTGCAGGGAAAGGTGGACACCGAACAATGGTACCAGCATATAGAAGAGGACGTGCATAATGCAAACACATTAAATGGCTGTTTTGTTTCTATATAAAATTATAAACAAAATTATCTCACAAATTATCACTTTAATTAAAAAAAAAAAACGCAAAATGAACCTTCTGAACAAATTGTAACATTTCAGCTGCAGTACTTTTTAAATGTGGTCACCCTAGAGTAGAGAGATTCAAAATGTTTCATACCTATTAGTGACTTGATGCTCTCCAGGACCAGGTGGCTGGTGATGTTCCCTGACAGATCCTGACCCAGCTCAGTGATGAGCTTGGCATAACCCTCATTCTCCTCCCTTAGCAAATTAAACTTCTGTTGCTTGTAGCTGAGAAAAAAAGCGGTGAGAAAAGATACTGTAGTTATTATTGGACATTATTATTTTGGTAGGTCTTGTAACAAAATTAGATTATTTAATAAGATTAATTAAACATATAATCCAATTAGTAGTACATACATTTTATTTGATTTTATTCTAAACTCTTTTTCACTTGAACTGTTCCGTCACCTTCCCCCCGGAGATTAATAAAGTGATATCTTATCTTAATGAATCTTTATGCATTTGACTTCTGCTTTAACCATCTAAACTCAATCATTGTCAAGACAGAACATTGGCCAATGACTTATCTGTAAAGTGGATGTCACTGCTTTTGAGCACCAAATGTTAGTATTTCAACCTCTTGGGAAAAATGTTAAGATGGGAGAAATATTTTAAATCGTAAAACTTAGCTATTACAACGCTGAGTTTGTCATAGATTAAAGTCATTGCTAAAATAAATCCATTAATAAGTCATTCTCTATTCAGAAGCACAGGATTAAAGCTTGACACAGCCATAAAACATAAAAAAAAAGAAAAAAACTACAGCACCAAGGCAACTTAATAGTTTTAATACATTGTGGGCTCCACTTACAATAGTTTGGTCTTGATTTTTACTATCTTCTGGTTGAACTGATGGGCTTGTTTTATAAGTCCAAGAGATTCCAGGGTTTCCGGGTCAAGCCTCTCTTTCAGAATTACCTCTGGCACAAAAATCTGGAAGATTGGGTTGAATGAGGATGTTAATGTAATAATAAATTACCGCCACATCGTAACAAATCGAAAACAAACTAAGCACAAAAAAAAGACTGGCTAAACTTTTGCCCGATAAATCTAATCCAGCCATTTTTGTGTCTGGAGAATCAAGTAAACTCAAATTCCACTTGGGCCATATTATATACATGGTGTCAACATTGTAATAGGGTTGGCATTATCATAAATACCTTTGTGAAGCTACTCTACTAACGCAGGGCCCGACTTTTGGTTGGCAAGACTGACAAAATACCAAATTTTAATCACTTAATAATTGAGTGATAAACAATTGATAATTTTATAACGGCTTGACTAATGATGCAAAATAATTAATAACAGTGTCTTTACTACATTTACATTGTAATGGATAGTAGTCATTTAAACAAATTAGGATACTTCCTGCAATGGGCTTCTTAATTCTGTGATGGGCTATCTATTTAAACCCACAAACAATCGGGCAACCACTCCACAAGAGATGGTTAACAATGGTTGCCGAGGGCAACGGTTAAGGTACGGTCAAACCGTCGGCGCACGTGTTGCAAAGCATTTAAAACGGAGCTTGGCTTCATCCAGCTGCAAGGGGCAGAGCGACAAACGGCGACGAACTGACGGCTTCACAGCGACAAGGAAAGTTGAGCAGACTTCAACTTTATGCAAATGAGCAGCGCAGGGTGACAGCCAATAGGAGGGAGATACGCCCTTGTTGGCGCTGATCCTTGGAAAATGGATGCCCGGACCACTGCGTAATTGTTCATGATTAGGCAATCTTTTTTTTATGGAAAACGTCCCTAAAACTATCAAAGACGTCATCTTATGTTTCTCCAACAAGGACAATTCTGAATTTTAAGTGACAGATGGCAAGATTATTTATGTGATGTTTTCGAGAGGTAATTTATTTTGCTATGTAAACAGTGCCACCATTTTTATTTGAAAAAAGTACACATGGCACCATCTTTCTCTATAATGTATATTGCTGGCACGCCCACAAACGGCAGGGTCACAGAAGTCCTGTCGCCAGCAGTGTGACTGTACGGCGACGAGACGAGAGATGCTTGGCTTCACACTGCAGCCCCGTCGCCGGCGGTGTGACGGTACCATTATTGTCGAGCCCTGTAAACCTAGCCAGGGTGTGACATTCAAGCCTTTTAACTATGAAGACACCGAAGAAGCTGAAGTTACTGAATGTCAAACAGGCTGCAGCAATGTTGTTTTTTGTCACTGCAGCCATAACAGCAGGCTTTGCAGAGTCCATCACCATTTCTGAGACCCAAACAATGTGAAAAGAAAACTTCACAATTGGACGATCATTGCCTAAACACAATTTAAATAATAATTTTATCTCTGATATCATATCCCATTTGTACAAGCTCAGAAATATATCTTCATGGAAAGCGATAGACACCTAACTGAAATTTTCCTTTTTAACCAGATTTGCTAGTACAAAACAATGTTAATCAAAGTTGCTTACCAAACACGCGCCAACCAGCTGTGTGTAATGGTCACGTTTGTTTTTTTCTTCCAGTGCGCTCGTCTCTATATCTGTAATCAGAACGTATTGAATAATGCTTTGGAGTGTGTACAGATACATAAGTTATGATAACTTGAACAAATTAATTTCAATTTATATACATGTCATTCTTGTCTTATAACATTTTTCAAAGGACACATTTGACTAAAAAGCCAAAATGATGCGTGTTTGAAAATGACCACGATAGACTGCTAATAATCATATCCAAATTGTATATGTACAAAATGAAATGTTTGGTTAAATAATTATCTAGCAAGTCATTATGCTCATTATTAAGTTCTAGCACTTGATTGATTGATAAGAAAAGCACCAATTCATACTCACCTAATATACAGAAAACATCTGCTAAAATAGATGGCATGTCATTTCTGAGTTCCTAAAAGAACAAAAGAAAGAAAAAAGTTGAGAATCAATTACAACGAAAGATTTCATATTGCAGTTTCCAGCCAACAGTGCACCAAAATGGTATTTCCGTCTCATCATCTAGATGGTCTTTTCTGCAAAAGCCAATACGCTATGCCGGGACACCAACCAAGTGCTTCAAGTTAACATAACCTACCATATAACTAACATATGTTGGGGTTACTTTTGGAAACAAATGCTTTTTAATGTAATTCTGACTTTGATCAAACATTGCTGTCGAAAAATGCTGGGAAAATATATAAATGAAATACAAAAACACAGAATAGTGTATGGTGACACCAAACCCAGGACAAAAAAAGATTGAGACATTTCATGCAAATGTTTATCACATTTGTGCTTTATATTCAAAATAAATGTTTCTAATAAAAGGAATCAATACGTATTACACAGTTAATACTTTTACATACAAACCCAGAGCATGTCATAATCAAGTTACAAATAATATTGAAAGATAAAATAAGCATTAATTATTGTTTCCCTAGTTAATAAAGGGAAAAGGGTTCATTTTAATGTTGTCACTATTTTTCCCACATTGCTCAACATAAAAAAAAATTGTCTTATCAACAACAGAAATATAGATTTTAGAAAACCTTTACCATCATATCTTCAAGGGCAGTAGCAGCGAAGTCCAACTTCAGGTTCCCTTGTACAACTTGCCAGCAGAGCTCATACAAGGCAGCCTGTATGTCTGGAGAATTAAACCAGAGACCATTTTAAGATACAATAAGAAACTGCTGATGGAACAGGTATCTACAGAAAAAGATGTTTCCAATTTTAAGTTGGTTAACTTCCATGCCAAACATTGACGACGACACAGAAAAAAAATTGTGATTAGAAGATTACCTCCATTTTGAAGGTTCTTGAGAATTGCAACATATGTTCTCTTTATATATACACCATACCATCTGTTTTCTTTCCAGTTAGCAAGCATAATAATGATGCATAAAAATAAAGCTGATAACATTTCCAGCTTACCTCGGACTTCACTGCCATGATTCGTTTTCTGTGTCAGGTCCTTGCACAGCTGTACACTGTGTAATGAAGGGACAAACAGACAGCTTTGAGTTATGTCAAACTCAATGCAGCATCAGAAAACAGAAAAAGAGATCAATGCCGTGTTGGAGGTCTCAGTTGGCTGTTAGACGTAGCTTTAGCCTCAAATTGGAAACAAAAAACTTGGAATGTATGTTGGTGGAAAATGCCATTTAACCATTCAATCATAACATGGCCATGTTTTTGACTTTCAAATAAACATTTTTTAAATTTTCTAAATTCATCTTAACATCACTTATAAAACGGCAACATTTACATGCAAAAAGGTCAACACCACCAAACCGGCATTATACACAGATATGTTGAGACAAATCCAAATGCCTACTTCAACAATTGAGCTGTCATAAAGCATATTCAATTACATACAAGCCAGTCTGGCATCGGTTTTGGGAAACCGATTTGATTGACAAGAGAGAAAATTCATACGTGAACAGTTCCGCAAGGAAGTTCTGGAAGAATTTATTGTCACAATAAGAGAATCCAAGAGTGGTCCATTACATTCATTGAACAGTTAAGGTAATGTGAAGCGCATCAGACCAAACCTGTCACAAAGATTTCAATGTAAATGCCCTAGTTGTTTCAGACCGCATGAGATTTTCTTGAGGTTGTATCATCTCATCGTCATGTCTCCTACCAAGTACATATCCTGATAAGGGATGTGGCAAAATACTCATCCAGTCATTTGTAAAGATAAGTGTAGTCAAACTCCTCCTCTTCCTCTGCTTTTACATTGAGCATGCCCTGGTGGCAGAAACCAAGAGCTGTGCCGGTTCATACCGATTGCTCTGCTGAAGGAACGGAGAAGGTTTCCAACTAAAGTCCAAGCAAAGTTTCTACGCAGTAGCTCCACGGTCGCCATGGGGCCAACGCGCCCGATCCAACCGCCCTGATATAATTGAACAGTGCCAGGATACCAGACATGCGTCCGAGTAGGACAGGATCACAACACTTACTATGTCTGGTTCTCCACATGGGGTCAAGGGGTTCCAGGGGACCCCCGGCAAACTGATTACTAGCTAATCTTCACGACTGTTTAATTTGCAAGGCATCGGCGCCGTGAGAGGATGTACGATAACAACGGTTTTGATCATAGTTTGACTCTTATTATTACTCCCCAACTGACTAAATAATGGAATTTCGCTCTTGTGTTGCAAGAGCAAAATTGCAAGGCTGTACCAATTCATCAGTTCCAGCCAGAACACCAGCTCTGTTCTGCGTTCATCAGAACAAGCTCAAGTTTCACATTGACAGAGAACGCTTAATGGGCCGTGATCAGAACGGTTATCCACGTTTGTGACATTGTTAGCGATCGACGGGGTCGCGGTGCGCCGTGGGACTGTAAAAGCCGCGCCGGGAAACTGGCTCCGAGACACGCGGGTATGGAAACAGTATCTCCGACAGTAACAACGTTCCCAGACCGGGCTTCCAGGGACCGCGCTCGATCAAACGGGGCCCCCGTGGCCTCTTGTGTTGCACGTCGGCGGTCGTCGGTGTGGAAAAATAACGGCCTCGGCCGGTGTGCCTCGCCGTTCACCTCCCCGGATTAAGCGGCATCAAAATATCGTGTAATCTCACACCGTGGTCTCCGAGTCGGTAAATCCGAGCGCCCGGTGTGTGCGGTACTTTGGAACCAGATGCACCGACATGTTCCCGGCGGTTTCCCTCCACGGCTGCTGACGTTATTATGATGAAGAAGAAAAAAAAAAAAAAAAAAAGCACCGTTCACGCAGCGCACGCTCGGTAACGCACTTTACGGATGTTTCCAGAAACGCGGGCTTTCGCCGACGGGTGTCTCGGCTGAACCACCGCAGGGATGCCCTTAAAAACGGATCTGGCGATTCAATAAAATGCTAGTAGATGTAGCCGGCGCAGTTAGCCAACGTGTTTACTAACTTGATCGGGGGGTGGGGGAGGACGACGGTGGTGAAAGCGGCAACCGGCGTAGGTGTAAACCCGCCTGTTGCCAAAACAACGCGCGGTGCTTCTCGATGCACCGACACATCTTCGACAACAAAGACGCATTCGCCCCCTCAGAGGAATGAAGGAACGCCGCGGCTAGCGGGCCAGTCGGGCTGCGTTAGCTACCTGCTAGCGCTAGCAGTTAGCTGCTAGCGGCTAGCTGCCGCCGCCGCTGACCCCGAGTCTGACTTTCGGCTGGATGTTCAACTCGTCCGGCGTTTAAACCGCGCGACCGCGACATATTTCGGCGGAGGCGTCACTCACAATTCGTGTTTTCCCGATTTTTCCCAGTTTTTGATCCAATCACTCTGGAGGAGAAGTGTCGCCATCTTCCACATCGACACAGACCGGATGTCGCGTTTGTCGCGCACGCGCAGGGTCACGTGCATGTGGGACAAAGATATATAGGCTACTGTATATCTATTGTGTCACATTATACAATATGCATGATACATACATCATTGGTATAAATAGATATATATACACTTATATATCATATAAAAAAATATGTTTTTATAATTGTAATTAATTAAATAAATGTTTGGAAAAATATCCTTAAAATGTTGCCATGATCATTTTGCCCTGCTAATGTTTGCCGTTTATTTTTATTTTTATTTTTTTTATCATTAAACGAATATGTTTATAATTGATCGTTTATTGATGCAATATCTGCACACGGACACGACGTTTCCGCCAAGAGAAGGAGTGCTGACGGTGGCTTTCTGACCAAACCCTTTGTTATGGGAGTTGTTGATCGTCACCAAAGAGCTCATATTGCTATTTTGACCGGGATTATTTTTCCACCATGCCGCCGCTTCTTAGCCTAAAACCACGGGTTGGAAGGCAGTGGTACGTGGATAAAAGCTTAATAACATCCACGGCCAGGAGGTGAATGACAGTGGGGGATTGTGCATCTCGATCTGGCCTCCATCGGCTGATAGGATGGCCAGTCAGGGTTGACTCTTGTTACAAAGCCGCAGACATAAATGCAAAGAATGAAATTATGCAATAGACACGTTGTAAATAGAATAAAAACACATTTATATGCACAAATATTTAAATATGTGTGGAACGCACATTTTCAGCAGTTTGATAAAAGAACAAATGTAAAATAATGAAACTATAGCAAATCTATATAAAACTATGATTTTTTTCTTCATTATATTAATAGATTATATGCATATATGATGAAATCATAAATCACATGATCAAACTTCTCTAGCTTATAGTGAGGTTTGAATACATTTGAGTACTACAGTGGGATTACTTTTTTCTCCATAGCATTTATAAGAAAATCTGCGAACCATTTAAAAACATGTAAATAATAATAATTATTGCAACAATTGACAAACAAACAAAAACAATAATTGCTATGTAAATTAGTAGGTTATATTCAAATAGTTACATTCTATGGATAGGACCTTTTCGTAATTTTTTTTTTTTAACACATGAAAACTTTGAATATACAATGAGCACCGAATCACAATATATTACACAGTACCTGTATAATATACAATTCTGATATCATAATGGCTGATTTAAGACTTAAAATTCTCTCATTCATAGTCACTCTATAACTCTGTTATACATGCATGGTAAAACACATAAATTTGACATTTTTGCAGAGACCTGCATACATAAAGAAAAAAACACCGTATGAATTCAAACCTTGTCCAAAATCACTTAGTAATTATGACATCCATGGTCATTCCCCATTGATCCCAGGTATATGTAACAGGGAAACTGTAAAGATAGGATGTCTAACATTTGTTTATGTTTTTGATGTTTGGAAAGGATGTGATTGAGATTTAAATGTACAATGCTATAAATGCTCAACTTCAAATGCTCAAGCTGTCAATTTCTAAAACATTGTTCTGCCATTATTTACCAAATAGATACAGTATATAGTAAACAGAGATACTACAGAGATAAAGAAAAATATAACTGCAGGCCATATCGACAATAACATTAGATTTCTATTGCATTAGTTTCTGCTTCTATGTGAAATAACATGATTAGATAAAGATAAAACATTAATTTACATCTGATTGTCATTACAAAATATCGTAAAATCAAAGTCATCTATCAGGTAAAAAAGCAGAACAGGCAACTCTATAAAATAGCATTAAGGAGAACTCTGACGATAGTGTATACCCTAGTCATGCCACGCCTTTCCACATGATATACTAGTGTGTACATAGCTCTATATATGGCTTCATGCCACGCCAAATTCTATACTTCACATGTTTATTGGCCATTATGTATTTACGTCAGACATGGTTGAACTAAGTTAAGTAAAGTAAAGCCAAGTAATGTTATACATTTGCAATAAGAATTTAAGTCTGTTTTGTCCTTCCTCAGGCACTTGCCACGTAATGGGGACAATATTTTGCTATTGGCACTTAAGTTCACCAATAACTTCTTCTTCTGAGCATCCCTGATAGAAACAGACTTATCCAGCTCGCCAAAAGCTGTTTTTTAGGGTAGCAATGTGATACATCTAGAAAAAAATATTTTTAAAATGTCCGGCAGACAAAAACACCAGACATTTATAATGTCAAAGTCTTTTAACATCAAAGGCATTTTAGAGGCAACAAGTGGTGTCCCAGGAACCTTTTACTCAATTTGGCTCCACAAGCAAATTTCAATCCTTTACCGAACAAGCGGTCCTCGTTCTCTTCTGAAGAGTCCCCATAACTTTACAATCTTTCTGGTCAACCAAATCTAATCTAGAACATTGACACATTCAGAACCTAGAGGAAGAGAGAGAGAGAGGTAAATAGTAAGAGGGAATTTTTTTTATCAATGTAGTATTAAGATTAGTATTAAGTATTAGACTCCATGTTTGCCTTTTTGGCTCCGACGCAAAAGCACTGGAAACTACCATTATTTATGAATTGAAACTATTGCAACATTGTAAATTAGTTATTTTGTGCAATACTAAGAACTTATCGTCAGATTCCACAATCAATCGGCCAATTTTATAAGGCTACTGCAATAAAATGACAACTCCTCTTTTACAATTAATCACCATGACGACAGTTGAAGTAAGTACATGCAGAGGAATGGACATAGCACATACATAAGAGGATAGCCTATAGTTGAAGAGAAAACAAGATGTCTTACCGAATCCTCCATGATAGAGGACGGATCAAAGTAGTCGGGCTTCAGCTCCGATCTTTCTCTGCGATTCTTAGATGGCGGCTGAAATATAAGGGTTCAGTCAGAACACCACAAAAGGGGAAAATAAAGAAAACAGGGAAACTTTCACTGGCAAAGTTTAAAAGGCATTTCATATTGGGCTGGGTATTGCGCAGGATCTCACAATTCAATAGATACCAAGGGTCACAATTTGATTCAATATAAATTTAAACCGATATTGATGATAAGGCTCACGATGCACTTCTGTCTCGATATATTGACATTTTATACAAAATGAGAAATGCTACTAACTTTTCAGTATGTCATTACTTTTCTGTAAACAAGATAAGATATTGCTTTACTGAACTTGGAGTATTATAACTTTTTATTAAAAATAAATAAATATATGCCGTTGGTTTGCACTTCAAACAAGAGGCTCACTCTCACAGTATTTCATTTAAGCGGACAATGGTCGCATAACTTCCAAACAAAGCACCAATATTACTTTTCTAAATTGATTCAGAAAGTGAAACAACAGATCAATCATATCAGAGAATAGATTATTTTTAAGCCAGGCCTAATTTCATAGGTAGCTATGGACGAACATTACAGACAAATCATTTGTATTACTCATCCCTCACTCACCAGATCAATATCCATCGTGTCAAAGTCCATTCCCTCGTTGAGGTCCTCTGATGACATCATCACATCCTCCACTATCGGTTCTTCGTCATCCTCCATGAGGCCAGAACTTCGGCGACTGAGGAATGAACAGAGATGAAAACAGTATAAAGTATTCATGTATTTTTCTGCACAATCTTCTAGCTGGATACTAAAGGTGTCGATTTTGGACGCCTAGTGAAATGCACGAGCATTGCTTACATCGCTTGCTGCATGTGGTTTCTCATCTTCGCGTACTGCATACAAACACGTTCCTGCTGCTGACACGCCTCGGCTTGCTGCCGTTGCGCCAACATCCAAGTCACCTGGGTGCTGCGGAGGAGGTTTCAATACGTTATCCGCCTTCGCCAGGCAAGGAGCTGACACGTTCGCAGCATGAGCCAAACGTGATGTCACTTAAATCAACTTGTAGTAGTGTAGAGTAAAAACAACGGTGGCTTCTCAGACACACTACATCATCACAAGCCCCTTTTACACAGAGGATTCCGCAATAATGCCGCAAAGACGGCCGGGCAATATGCTGGCTTTGCCTTTTTACACAGAACCAAGCAAAGACAGCATATTGCCACCCTGGTATGTGCTTTTAGACAGCGTGCCGTGATGCCAGCTTTCCGGAATCACAGGAGCGTGAACATGGCACGTGACGTACACAACAGCGTCAGCCAGAAAGACAGATTGAAAATGATCACAATGATTTAATAACCTTATTATTTAAAATTACAAAAAATATTACAAATGATTTAACTGAATTGACCCGGTAGCCTCGGTTGAGGACGTGTGGGTAGCGGAGCTGTGGACCCGTGTTGCCAGCATGGAGACGCGCTGACAGGTGAAAGAGACCCGGTGGAGAAAGTTCCTTCCTTCTCTGGAGGCTATTTTATTATTTTAATATTTAATTTATTATCAGGACAGGTTGAAAATGATCACTGATTTAATAACATTTTGTTAGGGTTCTTGCATCCGGGACTCCATATGGAACTCCGAAAAGTATGTGTGTAATGCCCCCCCACCCTCTAGTTCTAAATTTGAAAAAAATAAAAATAAAAATAAAAATAAAAATAGTAGTAATAATAATAATAATAATAATAATAATAATAAAGCATAAAAATTTGAATTAGAATTTTACAGGAATATCTGCAGCACTGTGACAAGCTGCAGCTCCCGAGTGGAGTATATATTTTTTCCTCCGACCAATGAAAAACTTGGTCACCAGAACGTCACTGCCCTGAGCCGGCTTGCCGGCTGTCCCTATTGATACGGACAGCGTTCCGGCTCCTTTTCACCTCTATTACTACCTCTGCTGCCGGTACAGAGGTGGGTCAACTCTGCCCCCCCATTCCGTCTCCGTACCTTTTATACAGAGCAGCATTGCAGAACAAAGGCGCAACAATGCTGGCTTGGATACGCTGTGTAAAAGGGGCTACAGAGACTTTTAAAGGTCTCAAAGTGATTTTGGATGTAGCAACTGTTTTACAACATATACTAAGAATAATAATAATACACCAATCCACTGGGTGAATAAATTAGTGTCCAAAAGCTTTCGGCGATGCTCGTTTTAGAAGAGGCTTAAGTTCGTTCAAATCAAATTACTTGTAATCGATGGCGGTATGATGTTGAGCCTGCTGGTGGTGCTGCTGAGGGGACGCGGGCGGGTGGGGCTGCTGCGCCGACAAGCCGGCGTAAGCGCCGGCGTAGCTTTCCTCCGGCCTCGGCCTCTTGGGATCCCTCAGCACGGTGGAGGCGAGCTGCGGCAAGGGCATCATCACCGGTGTCGCCACGCTCTGCTCGCCGCTCAACCAAGCGGCATCGCTGCTGCTGTAGCTGTTCTCCTCTGCTCGCACAAACAGAAGAATTAGAAGTGGATTAGCAACATATTTTTACACAACAAATATGAAGGGAAAGCAAAGAACGTTGAGTTTTGGTGTTAAATAATTCCTTGTCAGCAGGATAGATGATGTGATAATGCTGAGGCAATGCTGGTGGCTGACCATGAACTCATATTGTGGTCTGTGTGCATCAAGTAAATAAGTCAAAATGAATACATTTCATTGAAAAGAAAATAAATTTAATTAAGATAGCACTTTATTGATCTCCAGATGGGGAATTGGGACTTATAGCAGCACAGCAAGAAACAGATTAGAGCAAGACAAGTACAGAACTGAGAGCATACACCATATATTTACAGATCAATACATTTACAGATCCAAATAAAAACACACATATAAATAAAAACCTTCAGCTTCAGTCCCTTACCTTCAGGCAGCTTCCTCTTGCCAGTTGCTGCCGGCTTGGCCTTCCTACTCCTCACTGAGGAGCTACGACTGCTGATCCCACTGAGGACGGACACGGTGTCGTCGTCTCCTCCGACCTGCAAAGAGTTTCTGTACGAGATGAGCGGCAACCAGCAGTCCTCTCGCTGTAGGGACATCTGAAAGGTCATGAAGCGCTCCAGGTACAGGTGACTGCGGAGGGCAGACGACATTAATAAGAATGTTTTTTCATTTCAGTGCAAAGCAATGTATAGAGCTTCAATAATAATAATAATAATAATAATAATAATAATAATAATCTAGTAAATCTAGATATTTATTTGTATGGCACCTTTCATACACAGCACGCAACTCAATGTGCTTTACATTCATAGAAGGCAATCAAACAGTAGGCGGAATAATAACAACAACAATAATAATACTAATAATAATATTATAAAAATAATGGAAAAAGAAAAAAAAATGCATTTCATAAAAATTTTATGTAATGCATGCTTACACTGTTTTCTTGTCCTGTCGCATTAGTTTACTGGAAAACTCTCTCAGAATATCCAGAAAGGCCAGATTAAGAGGTGGGCTGCCTTCTCCCTGTGGACTTGGCTCTTTAAAAGCAAACTCAATTCCATCCCTAAAGCAATTACAAAGAAAATTACTTTAGTGTTACATATTTTAATTGACATCGATGCGAAAATCCACCAAAACAAGGTGTTTTTACCGCTCTGCATGAAACATTGTTGTGTCATGAAGATTACTTACTTATGCAACATCGAAATAGCCTCTCTAGTCTTCAGATGATCCAACCCAAAGGTCAGTGAAAAACGCCGTGCAAGCTCTTTAATACCGCAGAAGGCCGATGAAGAGCAGTCAAAATTGCAGCCATGGTCAGATAACATCTCATTGAATAGCTACAAGAGATAATTAACAATACATCATTTGAAATGAAATACTTCAAGTTCTTTGACGTTTTTGTGGGGTTTTTTTGACTGCATTCTAAGTATTTTAACTGATGGAGATTGTTGTGTTCAGTATTGACGACGGCTAATGGCCATGGTAGTTGTAAATCATCCTTAAATGGTAAAGATATGATATTACATAAGAACAGAGGCATGAGTTCTCTTGAGGAAAACAACTGCATAACAATCTCAGCGTGAAAAGCAAAAAAATGGTTCTATACAAGGTGTACCTTCAGTGATACTGTTGATTCCTTTCACACTCTGACAGCAAATTCATAACCAATAAATCAGTTTTTCTGTGTTTACATGAGGCACATCCCAAGCAAAGGTGCCACAGTACTTTACACAACACAATACTACAGTATTGTGTTTTTGTTTTCATCCATACTGGATTCCACCTTTTGAATAGAATAACTTCTGTATGATAAGAGTTGTCTCTTCTGGAGATGCCATTTTGCAATATTTGTCTTGTATGTCATCCATTTTTAATGTCCACTAAAATCCACTACAATTTGTGGTTCTTACCTGCTCCAAACTTAAAATGAGCGTCTTGGCACACTGTATTTTGTCTATTTGTCTTGTTTTACTCATAGCTTCCTTGATGATATCTCCATAATCGTTGTAATACTAGAAGCAAGAAAAAAAAAATTTAAATCGAGAAAAGAGACAATAATAATAGTTCAAAATTAATCATAACAGGATTTGTGACATACGCTCATGTACTGCTTGAATATATCGGCTCCGGTGTTCATCTCCACAATGTTGTATATGATCAATTTGCAGTAGGCTGCTAGCAGATTCCTCCGTTTGTGTAATGCCTCAATTTTACTGGCTTCGTCATCTTGCTGTCCATCTTGACAAAAATACAAGAGCACAAATTTGTATGCATGCAAACAAAAACAGGCCAGCAATTATCAACCTGTTGGCCAAGGGCCCCTAGCAGTCTACAGGGGTGCTGGAAGCAGGCAGACAAATAATTGGCAAAACAATGATTTCAATGTATATAATTGAATAATATATTTTAGAAAAATTAAAATCTCATTTCATTGTATTTTTCAAAATGTTTAAAACCTAATTTCATTGTAATTTTCTTTGGAACTTTGGAAATGCATCACAACTGTGATAAACCGATGGGTAGCAATTTAATTTATGTGCCCTTCATACACGTCCTTCGATTGTTATTGCATAACATACATAAATAAATGTGCTGCCATGAGCCAGAAAAGGTTGGGAACAACTGAAATAGGCAATAGGTGTCAACATGTTCACTGCCATGACCTCCAGCCAATCTTTTCCTCATCTCGTTGCCGAGTGTGTTGAGGAACTGACCTGTGCTGTTGTTGTCCTCATCCTGGTCAATAAACACGCGCTCCAGGATGAAGTTGAGGAGCTCGGCCTGCAGAGGAGCATCAGGGGTGTAGACCAGAGGCTCCAGCTGCTCCCGGCCCGACGCCATCATCTGGTGACTGAAGATCATCAACACGTCACAGAGGATAGTGAAGGCCTGGGGATGAAGGGAAGCACTTGAGCACATAAATAACTCTCCAAAAATATTTTTGGAGTGGTCAGGGATTAGACCTCACTCTGCGTGACGTTACCTGCTCTTTAACTGAAGTGTTGATGCTTGTTAGGTAATGCTGGCACATTAAACAGAAAGCCCTCATTTGCTTTCTCAAGGTAACCATATCACCCTAGAACAAAGCACAGTTCAAATCTCTGCATGTCATGGAAAAACAGTGCATTCAATTCACAGAGAATCACCTCAATAATGATACACATCTTATACTGAAAGGGAAATTTTAAAGTGGTAATCCGTAAGATTATTTATATCTTTTATTTCGATGGCACTTTATAAGAAACATTCATTCAATGTATTTGTGTTACACATGTTCTCCTCCATACACTGTTTCCATTAGGGGTGGGAATCACCAGAGGCCCCATGATACGATACTATCACGATACTTAAATCACGATAGGATATTGCAATATTGTGAGTATTGCGATAAAATATATCGTGATATATTGTAATTCATTACCTTTTTTCAACTGCAAATTATGTCACCAAAGGAAAACTTTGTCAACATCTGTTTTATCTAATAAGATAAAGTTTTCAGTCTGTTCATCTCACTTCAATCATTTTTATAGGAGCAAAATTGTATTGTCAAGCAGACAGAATGACCAACACTGTCATAAAAACCATAATGTCATAATGTTGCATGCACCTGCCAAAATGAACTGTTTGTATTACAGTCTGGGGGTGGGGGGGGACTAACCACACAAATTACAGTTTTCCGAGTTACCATGAATGCAGCATCACTTCCGATATGAATTACATATTTCCGAGTTCCAGTCCATCGCTATTCATTTCCTGCTTTTTGGAGCTTTCGGACCTTACGCTTTCAACTGCCGTGTCTGCGTCTCCTATTCCTAACGTATCAGAACGGGTCCACTAGTTAATCGATCACGGATGGCTTGGCGGACGGATAGAAAAAAAAAAAAAAAAAAAAAAAAAAAAAGCTAAAATAGGTTCGCCGAAAAGCGAGTCGTTTGCATCCGTGTATATAATAAAATATCGGTACTTGGCGTCCGTGTATCGATACAATATCTCCACGCAAAATATCTCGATACTATGCTGTATCGATTTTCCCCCCCACCCCTAGTTTCCATTGTTGGCAGCAGGGTCCGCCTTTCCTGACAAGAATCCAGTCATCGGGCACACGTGAAACAAGAAGTGAAAGCCGCAGCCGCAGTGAATTTGATAAAAGGAGCGTAGCCAATTGTGGTCAGTCAACTGTCGATATGGATGAACATCCACAAAATAAGCACCGTTGGATGAATGTATACTGCATATCCCAACCACCTCAAGTGACGAGGTCGATCAGAAGAAGGCATTCCTTCAAGAAAAGAACCTGACCGGAATTCTAGGACTTTTAGTGTAATCCCCCATGTTATGGATTACCACTTTAAATCTTCCACTCTGGAAAATACTACAATTTATATTATCAGATGTAATTTCTATTGGCTTTTTAATGTTAAAATACTGAAATGCCAAGAAATAAGTAACAATTGTACGTCCATATCAAATGAATTAAACCAGATTAAATATAGCCACACATGTATATCCTATCAGTCTGAGCTCAACGTTGAACCCAAGCCAAAATGTATCGCAGTACCTTCGAGGAGCTGCCGTCTGAGACCTTTGCAAGATGCCAGAGGATGATGTAATGTGTGCACTGCATGGCATGGATAATGATCTGGGGGGAGGGGGAATGAACATCAACTAAATACAAGAGTAAAGAAAGTAGGTGATCTTGTGATTTGGGTCTTAGTGTTGTGGCTCAGATACCTGCTCAGGCATGTCCCCATTTTGAAGACCCGTGTTGAGAAGCCTGTAGTTGCTGCTGAACAGGTCCCACTTTGACAGGTCGTGTGCACTTTTAGAAGCAAAACAGAAAGAATCAATGTTCAGAGGATTCAATGAATTTGACAAATCACTTCAGCCTCAAAGTCACCATCTCACCAAATACCACTTGGAACATTTTCAGACAAAGAAATATATATATACACTGTACATTGAATCTTGAATCTGGAGCTCATGATTAAAATAACCCCTAAACAGGTAAACCGGCCCTTTAATACTTAAAGGATCGTTGCATTTTAGCCCATTTACTAGATACATTTATGGTAGGGTTCTCAGCATATCATTCAAATTTTCCAAAACCGGAAAATAGAGACAATATTAAAAATGGTCCAGGCTAATGTAGACGGCATGTGCCGACTAGTGAACTGCTCTAAAATTCTATTCTATTCTGTGTGGTCCTTTAACCCTAAACAAGGTCGTGACTTTACTTATGGAAAGCACTGATCCTCTTCAGCGTAGACAGAACCTGGAAGGCATCGTCGTCATCCTGCTCCTCTCCCTGTCAGCAGACACAATCACATGTACATTTTTTTGTGACAGGTTCACAGAGCGTATGACACGATGCGAGGCTCTTCAGCGCCCACCTCTCGTAGGAAGTCCTCCAGGAGCGTGTTGAGCTTGTCCACCTGCTCATCCAACAGCTGGGAGCGTGCCATGTCCACGCGGTTGAAGATGGTGAACTCCTCATTGCAGAGGAAGCGGTAGGTGGTGGAACAAGCCTCCAGCACCTCGCTGTCCCTGTGCTTGTCCACAACCTCCCAGATTTGCCGCAGCAGGGCGTCCAAATGCTATGCGAGGACACGGGAAAAATGTCGGTGTTTAATTCTGTGTGATCTTTTTCTAACCCAATATTATCTGGACTCTGGACTTTTTTCGGAAACAAAACAACAGTATATAAAATAAAAATAAAAATAAAAATATTTGTGCATAATCGTGACATTTCTCTAACCTTTTCTAACCGACCTGTAGTGTAGATGTCAAGGTCGAAATACTTTGGTATTTGTAGCAAATTAGTCACCTTATCCACATCCACACAGTACTGTAGAGAAAGAAGACGAGTATGAGGAAGTTAGAAAGCAATTCTCCCAGAATAATTCCTGACATAGGGCAGGGTAAAAATAAAAATAAAAATAAAAAATGATACTCTGATATGATTCAATTCTATTGTATTCAATTTCGGAAACTATTTGAAATAATAATATCGATATATTGTTTGGAAGTCATGCAACCATTTACGCTTAAATTAAATACCACCCTAATAACAAATAAATTGAAATATTGAATTCCTGTATATTGAAGACTGAATTTGTTCAGTGAAATGTTTTTGTAATGCATGTCAGATGGTATACTAAAAGGTTGGTAACAATTTTCATTATGTATAAAGTATAAAATGCCAATATATTGAATAAGATGAATAAGATATAGAATCTTATCGTGAGCCATCTCATCAATGTTGGATTTAATCTATATAGATTCCAATCATCAAAATCAAATGGTGAGATCCTGCCCAAAACCCAGCCCTAGTATTGGTAGTGCACAACATAGCTACCCACTTTCGCCAGCAACAGAGGCAACGCGACGGCAAACATCTCAGTGATTTTCATCCGATCGTCCAGCTGGGACTTCTTCTCTCTTGCGGTCAGGACCTTCGGAAAAGATGCAAAGGATGACAACTTTTATCATCCATGTTTATTTTATCGACAAATGTGATGAAGTGGTTGCTCGCTCAGTAGCTGCGACATGTCATGCCAGGTACCTACCCTCTTCCCCGTGCATCTCCCCACCGGAGGGTGGCAGTGGCAGGCCTGCCGCATGGCGCAGAGCATCAGCTCCACCAGGGCCGTCTCCTGGCTGTCGGTCAGGGCTGGACAATAGGGAAACAAAACAAAACAAGAAAGATTCTTGTGCTACGTAGGCCACAGACAAACCTGGGAAATAATCTTCCTCCAGAAGAGTGGGACAAGGGCGTCTACTCTACCTCTACTCTACATTACTCTGTATGGAATTGAGGAGGGAATCCTTGATTTCCATCAATATCTTATGTTTGATTATTTAATTTGTCAATACAAAGCCATAATAAAATAAAAAATTCTGTACATTATAGGCATTATTTTATTTTATTCATTGCCTACGACAAGCAGTACAATAAAGGATTGATAATTTTTTTTTCCGTTTTATATATTTGTCTTATTTGCTCCATTTTTGAATTCCTCAACATTGGGTTTTTGATTCATGACCATGTGATATGTGATATGTGATGGTTTTATAACGATGGCTGATTCATGAGGCTACGGCTATATTTAGAACACAACCACAGAGTGAGTCTCTATAAGTGAGACAGGGTCTCGTACCCTCCTCGCTGGGCGTGGGCTCGTCCAGCAGCAGGCTGATCATGCTCTCCCAGTCTTTGAGCAGCTCGGACGCACAGTCCCACAGGCTGTCGATCAGGTACGCTCCGTGCTCGTGCAGCTGCAAAACATCACAGGGAAGGGGGCACAACGGGTCGTGGGACATTTCTAAGATCGATATTTGATTGAGATATTTCAATTATTAATTTTTGTTACATAGGTTTGAAATATATCATAATTACTCTTTAATCAATTTGGAGCTACATCCATGCTCTATGATCTATATCATAGAAAGAGCCAATGTGATACTCAAACTCACATGAAACAGTATCCACAATTTGACCAAAAATGCAGTTTTGAAAGTACAATAAGAACACAAAAATGTGTCACACTCTCTTATTACTGTTACCACTAGAAATTTGGGGCCAGGGGGCCCAAATGGTTGAGAACCCCTGAAATAGGGAATCACATCCAGATCAAAAGCTGTCACATTCGTGCATTCGCTTTTACGGTGAAAGTAACAAATGCATTAATTCCAATAAAAATCTGTGGGATGGGAGGCACATGAAACAGGAAGTCTGACTGTTGTACCTCACTCTCCAAGAAGAAGAAGACAGTTGTTTTTATGAGGCCTCCGTTGATACTCCTTCGGCCTCTTCTTGGCATTCCCTTCTCGTCAGCACTCCGGTCGCTGAAGAGCCTTTAATAAACAGACAACAGGTCACACACTGCCCTAAATTTAGCAGTGAATTAGAAACTTCAGATCAAGTTAGGTATGATGAATTAAGTTATCTTACAACACAAAGGACTAGTGGGATCCAATTTCATCCCCACTGGATGAACTTGAGATAAAGGTTTTGAACTCACTTCTTGTAGAGAAACTCTCCTGCTGCTACGGCTATGGGCCGATGGGCCGAGTAGACCAGATGATAGACGCTCTCGCAGTCCTCGGCCGTCAGGATTTCATCACTGCTTCTGTTAGCCACAAAATTGACGAAAAAACAGTTGGCATAAAGCAAGAATAGCTAAAAGACATTTGATAAAGGGAACTTGGCTAAAAATATTGTAACATATTGATGTGTTATTGTCACTGACCAACAGCAGTGAGAAAAGCTTTCAAAATCAAAAGCAAGTGTGCCATGTCATTTACGAGAAAAATTACCACAAGAAAAACACCCTAGCAGAAGTTTCCCCAAAACCTTACGAAAGCACCTCTCATGATTTGTATCTCTCTTGCTTACTGTAAAACCAGAGTCAGCAGTCTGACGGCTTGCACTGCAACGTCATATTCCTTGTCCAGAGTCATTGACACAATGCGATCCTGTCATGGAAAATGTAGAAAAATTACATTTAAAAAAACATTTTAGCCCTTTTACTAGTCAGCACACGCATTGTACATTACCCCTGATAATGTTGCTTACTTAATAACAGCTTACAATTTTCGATTTTTAATGTCGTCTCTATTTTCAGATTTTGGAAAATTCTAATGATATGGTCAGAAACCTATGTTATCATTGTCTCCTGGTAGCACTGACAATATTGCCATATATTTTTTAATTTTTGAATGTAATAATGTAATTAGAATCCTTTCATGGCGAATGAGAGGGTCACTTTAACATTTGTCAGTGGAAAGTCTTTTGGGCAAATATGGCTTCAAAGGTCTGTCACAAGTTTTAATAAAAACCTAACCGCGTTCCCATTTTCTGTAGCGATTTTCTTCATATTTTAAAATACATTAAAATTTCCTGAATGTGCACATCTCAGGGTAGAGGCAGGCGACTCGCCTTGAAGCGACTGGTGAAGAGCTCTAGTCGAGTGTTGAGCTCTTGGTTGTAGTACAGGCCCTGAAGGGTCGTCAGACACTTGAGCCGGACCTCACCTTGCTGGAGTGATATTAGCAAAAAAAAGAAACATGTTCACAAACATTTACATGTCAATACGCCCAACAAAATCAGTCACCTTGTACAATCAACAGTCAGTCTACCGTACTGTCAGCAGTTCCCTACAATTTACATATAAATCTATTCATCAGATTAAATGGAAATTGAGACCAAATGAACTACGTCGACAGACATTATTGTTTTGTTCTTCAGGCCACGCACTGGCATCCACCGCTCACCTTGTCATGCATTGTCCAGCCAACATACTTCAGGTAACTGTCATTGAGGAACGCATCGCTGTACAACTTCATCCAAACTCCAATTTCCTCAATGCAAATAGCTCGGATTTCTGCAATGGCATCACTGTTTAACAAACAAAATGGCAGATATTTCATGGCCGATAATCCCAATTTAGATGTCACAAATAGACAAGACAGTTTAGAGCAAACCCAGTTCACAGAGAATTATACGTGAAAACAGGGTTACCAAGGTAACCACGGCTATGTGAGGCAAGGAACATTAACTCGCATGCTATTTGTTGTGACATCTCACATTAAAACTCCCCTTAAACTTGGATGGAAACATATGATTGTGGACACTGGTTTAGAACTGTCACTAATACAGTAGCACAAAGAAACCTGAAAGGCTGAAAGCAGATTAAAAAGATACGTACCGATATCTGTGTACGAACACGCCTTTGAAAATCGCATTCATCGTGTTTTCAATTTCATCTTGATTTTCTTGAAGCTAAAATAAAACCACAAAAACAAAGGTTGTAATTCAGATAATCATATAAAAACACCTGAAATTATTTTAAATGCAATTATTTATCTCCCAGTGAATATCACAGAGAAAGAAGATAAAACAGAAAATTAATTTGCTTGTTGTATTTCACAAAACCTATTGTTTCCATCCTTGTAAGGTCTTTCATGGTCAAGTTTTTCTATATTTCACGCACAATTACTTGTTGCACACAACAACAAAGAGTCTAGGTCTAATATGAGAGGTATTTTGAATTACCATAAAACTCCACGTGCTCACAAGGCATGTGTGGGTCTTTTTACAATGGATTTAAATGTGTCAACCAATCAGAGCTTTGATCCGGGACAATCCCTATCATTTATTTACTTATTTTGTTACTTTGAGGGGCAACATCCAGGATGGAGGGAACATGGATGACATGTGTTGAGCTGATTCAAGTTGCCCCGCACCTCTTTTCGCTTCTGTAACAGCAACTCCAACCTGTCATTGGCCCGTTTTCCAATGACTTTGTTTCTCTCAGACTCATATTGTCTCTGAGTGTTGTCCATGTTGATGCTCAAGTTCAGCGCAACGTTCACCAAGGCCGTCATCAACTTCATGGCTGGAAAAAATTCCAAATTACAGTTAAGCACTTATAGAGAAAGAGAGAACTAGAGAGAATGTTATCCAATGCAGCTACTGCAGAAGAGTGCTGATAACAAAATGCAAAATATAAAGTCAGTATATAAGTCAACAGTAAGTAAACTTCTAGAGCAGCGATTTTCAGTGGTCCGTGGGGGTACTGCAAGTAGGCCGCCAAATCATTGGCAAAACAAAGATTTTAGTAAAACTTTAATAAATCGTAAAAGAATAATAATAATAATAATATAATAATAATATAATAATTTAAAAAAAGTCATGATTAAAAATGAATTTCAAAGTATTTGTCTTTCAAACTTGCATAAACCTGCACTAAAAATGCATCACCATTCTGATAGATACAACTGTGGAACTTGTGGAACACGCTCCTTTGAACGTGCTCTGAGAACGCACCACATCTCAAGTGTTACTTGTAGTCGGACGTGAGTCGCAAACATTTTCTAGATTTTCAGTCAGAAATTGCTGGGAATCGCTGTTCTCTGGAGCTGTTTAGGTGCATGTGAAAAACGTACCTGCTAGTGTGCTCGTGTGTCTGAAAGCCCGGACTTGAGAGTCGGACAGGCCTGTGAGCAGGGAGATGATGGTGTCCATCATGTACTCGTCGTAGATGATGCTGTACTGACACTGACGGACCAGGACCCCGATGAACTCACAGAAACTCACCCTGAACTTCTTCCACTGCGGCCCGGACAAAGTTAACGGATAGTCACCGCCGTCCTGTTTGAAGACGGAAGAGGGAGATACTCGATTTAGATTGCAAGGGTGTGATTTACTGCGGGTCAGAGGTATCATACTTGTTGTATTACTAGAGTGCTGCTCTTGATAACCGCTCTATTGGAAAATAATCGATGTAGCTATCTGGCAGCTGCTTAGATTAGTGTTTATCTGTTTCTGTCCTACTGTTATTAAAAAAATAAATACGATATATATATGATATAAGATCCCAACAACAAAAACAGCACCTCGTCAAATTCTTCCGTCATTTTTCGGATAATTTCAGAGTTCTGCATATGTCTGAACATCTGTGAGCTGACGGCACCTTGGATATAGAAACACACATTGGCAAAAAGGTTACCATGCGACTTGAATTTGAGATGTGATAAATGTACCATGGCAGACATACATCCTCAAATAGGTACCTTTACACCCAGAGCACTGAATGAAGAAGTTGATTAATTCCAAGAGAGCAACGTCTCTATCCTGTTTATACGCCTCGATCCAATCATCGACAACAGACTGGAGAAAAAGGACAAAGGCAGTTTTATACATTTATCACACAAAATATCCTCAGGTTAAGTCTTTTCAAGCTACCAAACAAATCCTGGTCTATCTAACAAAAGAGGTTGAACCTACCTGGATGGCACTCTTTCCGATCTTGACCACCTCAAACAGGGACAGGTTCTCCATGCCATTCTCCCGATGATGGCCGTTCATCCAACCACGTCCGGTTGCCTTCCCTCCTCCCCCTCCTTTGGTCTTGTCTCCAATGGCTTTCCTCCCTCTCTTGGCTGCCTGTTAGAGAAGACATTTCCTTGAGTATTTTTTTCCAAATATTTTTCTGTGTTCAAATGTTAAATAAATGTTAATTTAAGTTCAGCAATTTTATGTCTCATTTGTTATTATTAAATTGTATTTTATCAGATGCAAAAAAAAAGAAAACGACAACAACATATCGGCCACCCTGCTCTCTAAATATCGGCAACGGCACAAGTCCTGAGTTATCCGATTGCCGAACACAGATATTTGCTGTAGGACATTATAAAGCATGTGTGCAACTGGAACATGACCCTCCCGAGAACATTCTTTTGGAAAAGCTTTAAGGATAGGCTATCGTGGCTTGAAAAGCGGAACATACCATTCCTTTGCCCGTCTTTGCATGTGCCCCTTCATGATCCTCAAGGTCTGTGTCTGAAGATAACTGAGAATCAGCCTCTCTGTCCGCAGCAAACAAAAAGGGCCAATGCAAATCAAGGACGCAGAATTACAACACAGATCTTCAAAAAAAATGTTTCTGTTTGGGTTTCACTTCAGATCACTACTCACTGAGGAAGTTGAAAATCTGTTTTCAAGTCCTGTGCCGCTATCATTGCTTCAACATTTTCCAGATCCGCCTGAGTAAGTGTTTCCCTCCGCTGGCTTTCCAACCGAAAATAAAAAATGCGTTCTCTGTTCGGTACAACCTGGAAGAAACAAAAACAACAATTGTTAGGTTTTACACGGAGCACAGTTCTAAGACGTCAGAGTAGATAAGAAAACAGACATTCCTCTATCAACCGCAGAGGTTCCGTTTGATTTCCGTGTACTGTAGCCATGTTCCATATTACATGATATCAACCCTAAATCTGACACACATCAAGGCCATCATGAATCACGAATCAAGGTGTACTGAAGTTGCCGAATTGGTGTATATATACTGGTATATATACAAAATTGGTATATATTGGTACATATAGTAGCAAGTGTTTCATTAATTAGACCATGTGATCGTAGGGGATTGCATTATCTCAGTTCTTTCGCAAAGCATCAGATGTTGTATATTGACGGCTTTTTACATTTTAAAAAGTCAATTCAGCTTCAACTTTTTGTTTTGCAGGATCGAGTCTACTTTACATAAATGTGCCAATGCACGTTTAGTATTTCACTTCAAGTGCTTCAACAATTTTGCTCTTTCCAGATCATTACCACGAGCTGCTGATTTATAGAGTCCAGTACTACGTAATAGCGATTTATTATTATCTTCCTTGAGCTGAGGAAAATGCCTACGCCAAATGTCCTTCCAGTATGTTTACAGGGAGTGCCAGAGACCATCTTGCTAGGTGACACTTTTAACGTAGTGAAATAAAGTAATTTCATTGGGTTAGGTTGATCATCCGTGCCGACTGAGCCTTTGGGAGGCTTTCCACGCTACAGGGAAGACAAACATTGTATATTTTGAAGGGTGGTAAAAGAGGGCCGGGAACTGACAGCTTTGGTATGTTGGGGAACCAAATAGACACATGAAGCCAGGGCATTTAATAGAGGCAGCGATGGCAAGAAAGTCAAATAGCACAGTGGAGGAAAGATAGTGCGTGAGAAAAACAGGAATGAATGAACGAACGAGCGAAAGTACGAGCGAGTTTACGTGTGGTCAGTAGTGTTCGGTTGAATCACATGTTAGAAAGTAATTAAATTAGTTCGCCATGTCTCCATTAAAAGTTAGGCTCTCCAACTTTAGGAATCGCGCCCATACTGTATTGTGTATGAATATTATGATCGTTGACTGCACTGTTGTTGCTGCTGTAACGCCTGAATTTACCTCCGGGGATTAATAAAGTTACGTTTGTCATCAGATTTTTTCTGTTCGTCTCGTGATTTGGAATCTTACATTACTTCAGATGTTAACCGCATTACGATAACACTGCTTCTTCGCGCTTGTAAACAAAGCAAACTTGTTCCGTTGCTGCCAATTTCCTGCACATGCGTATTAAAGAAATGGAAGCATTTTTGGCGTTTCGGTGTGAACGGCCCAACTTTTTAAAAACACTAGTGCGGACCGAAACCAGCGTTTTTAAACGTATCCGCATTAGTCTGGACTAGGGATGTTCCAAATGTTTAATCGTAAGTTTCAATTTAGACTAGTCGACTAGTCGGGGTCAGGGTGCTGTAAAGCCGCCGGCCTCCGGCCGTCCACCTTCGCCCCCGAACCCTTCCAAGCCGACCCAGAGCCAGTCGCGGGCTCGGGGCGCACCGCCGACGAGGGGTCCCTAACGACGGGAAGGCGACACCGGTAAAACGATCGTTTTTACGAGATGTCATCTTTGTCCCACTTTCCACTTTGCAGGTTGAACTTGCAGGGTGGAACAGGCCAATGCGTGTGTTTTTATTTATTTATTTATATATATATTTATTTATTATTTTTTAATCCGTCGTCATTAATATTAGTAACGGATGCTCATTTTTTATAAAGCAACATTTGACTAGAAAGACATGACATTTAAGTGCAAATTATGTCAATATGTAATTTAAATGTGTACATTAATAAGATAATAACAACAACAACAATAATAATAATAATAATAATAATAATACAGACTGCGCCGTCCATGGGGCTTAAGCCCCGACTAGTATTTCTGGTGCCGACTAGCGAGGGCAGCAACGTTTAATAGACTAGTCGATTAATCGCGCACATCCCTAGTCTGGACATGGCCCATATCTCACAAAAAAATTATAGGACATAGGACCCTGGGAACTTAGGACCCTGGGAACTTAGGACCCTGGGAACTTAGGACCCTGAGAACTTAGGACCCTGAGAACACAGGACCCCGGGAACACAGGACCCCGGGAACATAGGACCCTGAGAACTTAGGACCCCGGGAACACAGGACCCCGGGAACACAGGACCCTGGGAACATAGGACCCTGAGAACTTAGGACCCCGGGAACACAGGACCCTGGGAACACGGGACCCTGGGAACATAGGACCCTGGGAACTTAGGACCCCGGGAAGGATAGATCCGCTCCGTTGTTAGCTAACGTTAGCAACAGCCGAGACTACCCGGCTGACGAGTCATTTAAATGACCCGGGAGTCAAATAACTAGTGA
>OMKR01092790.1:0-11695 GCA_900302355.1 Cyttopsis rosea
CTTGTGCTCACTGTTGCAGGTTCACCTGTGAATGGCGAAGCATCCTCCCCGCCCCCAGCTATGAACGACAACCGCCCATCCGGCGACAACCTGGACACCGTTCTGTTCCAGCTCCGCCAGGTGACCAGGGAGAGGGACGAGCTCCGGAAGCGTCTGGCACTGGCGTCGCCCGGGACCACCTTCGACGACTGCAGGTACACATATGTTTTGTTTTAAATTGATCTCCTTCATCTACAGTTATGGCACCCAATATCAAGGCATCGTCCTGCATACCTGCATGCTCTGTATATCTCAATGGAAAACATAGGAGGCACGGATTAAATATTAATTTTTTAGACCGGTGAGTTATTGCCCCAAATGCAGACAATGTTTATGGTTGGTGGTGCTTACTCTCAATGTCAATGTCTCAGGAATGTTGGCGTCCTCAGCCGTGGGTGCCGTTTCATCATCCAATAACTCCTCCATGGCGGGGATAATGTTGACTTTACCAGTGATGGGGGAGCTTAGGCAGTGACACAGTTGACGGCTTTATGGCGTTAATATGCTGTGGCTAGCAATCATTTTATGGACAGCAGATGATGAGATGGCTGCCCCAAACATCCACCCATCCATCTAACATCTAGCATACAATATATAGTGTAATACCCCCAGGGGTCCTTCGAGAGGTTTCCAGGGTGTCTCTGGCAAAATGATTACAAGCTAAACTTAACCACAAAATGTTGGCACCATTAGAGAATGAAAAATAATGAATCACTGCTCTTATCTAAATATTTCCATATTATCCCACAAATCAGCTGCGTTTGTAGACGAGGTCACTCGGGTGTTGAGGTCTTGCTGCTTGTCTCTTAAAGGCCAAATTCCAAAGCCAGTCACGACTATGAGCGTCTGAAGAGCCAGTGCATGAGGGCCATGGCAGACCTGCAGTCCCTCCAGAACCAGCACACCAAAACGCTGAAACGGTGTGAGGAGGCTGTGAAAGAGGCCGACTTCTACCAGTAAGTTTTTCCTTCGACACTCGACACTTTTTTTTGTTTTTTTTTGCCAAATGAACAATAGACAAAATAATAATAATAATAAATAACCCTGTTCAGTCCTTCAATTTCAAGCAAACCAAGTAATTTAACCTTTGTTAATTTACTTCATTGTAAAAGTGGTGATGTTAATGATTTGGATGGCCTTATTGTAGTTAATTAAGTAGGGAATGGAAAGTTGATGAATTTTATTGAGTTGGTTTACTGGAATACAGAAAGGAGTAATGGATCCGCGCCGCGGTGTTTCTATGTTGCGGTCTAATTGAAAGAACAACCCCTTGGAGCTGCAGCTGCTTTTCACATTAAAAGGGAATTACGGTCCTATGAAGTCATGCCTGGCTTAAAAAAAGAAAAGCTAGGGGGGACGTCTATGATGAAATAGCACTTAGGCAGAGTTCATCCACTACACTAGCAGAAAGAATCAAATTGAAAATAGCCTGTTGTTTCAGACTTATCTTGTTAAGAACTTCCATATGTGATTGATATACTTATTTCTGGAGTAGATTAATTTAATCTGGGTTGTTTCCTAATCAGGATTAGTTTAATTGAATTTTTAGACAGGTGACTTTGCCCAGGTGGAGTTTAATCTCAAGATGCTCAACATGCACACAAGGTGACGGCAGAACGGGAGGAATCGCAAAGGATTATCGTAATATTCACGTCCAGACAATAGTTATTACCTCCTTTTATTAAATAATTCCCTCAAAACAATACCCTTGAATGCAGTTTCCATCTTTTATTTTTTCACACATTAGAAGTTATAATGCAGAAGTCACGTTAGTTGGCAATTCCTGACTTTTGGAAGCTAATTTAGAATAAAGACAAATACAAATGTAAAGCCTCATTCTGGCTGACAAAAATACTTCTATATACTAGAACTAAAAATGTTAAAATAGTAATTTCACATTCTCTATTTTGCACGTGAGAGTGTATCTGTTTGATGCTGTGTGTGCCTCATTGTGGTACAATAATAATGGGTGTCATATTAGTTATTTAACGTTTTTCTGTTCAGTGTCATTGGGAATTTGGTCAGATCGAGTTGGCACGCACACTTTTTCTAGGATATGTACTTTATATATTTTTGTTTTCAAATATTTTTCAGTCCAACATATGAGACTATTCTCTGACATGTGTTGTTGCATATCATTAAATGCTCGATCCGATTGTGCAAGCGTTGAAAATAGATGTGGCCGGTATTATTATCACTTGTCAGACAAACTGAAATCCTTCCGGACACTTTAGGCCAGCAATTAAAAACCCCAGCGTGAACTCAGCCATCGTAATTTCCTCAATGGATTATTGGTCCATCTTGACTTAATATCATCAACACCCCGCTCCCCCAGCATGCTCCACAGCCGGGTGCTGGGCGAGCAGTCGCAGCTGAAGGAGGAGATGGAGACGCTGAGGAGGGACCACGTCCAGCTGGCCAGGGAGCACAACCATCTGAAGCAGAGTTGCGAGGAGCTCAAGAGGCTGCACAGCGAAGACCAGAAGGAGGTGGCCGACCTGCGGCTACAACAGCAACAGGTAAACTGTAAAATGTACCGATTTTTTTGAATTTCTTCGCCGCTTAGTATTAAAAAATTTTTTTTTATAGCGATCTCTTTTTTTATAGGGACTCCAACAATTTAAGTGTCCGGTTCAACCACTTGGTCTAATGGGGTGCTCAGCCTGTCTGGCGCGGCTTCTTCAACTTTCTTCTGTCTGTGAGCATCGAGGGTCGCCCTGGACCCTTCTTCATTCTCAGTATCTGATTCACACACATTCCGTGAAGGCTCCAACCTGTTGTCCAGCTGTACAGTGGTTGTGGTGACTCTGTGGACTGTAGTTACATTTAGCCAACTGTCTCCATGCAAAACTATCCGGTGTTGAGTCTGGCTGTTTCTCATAACGGTTCTCATGCCCGCGGTTTTTTAACTTCATCACTGACTCTGTTTTCTCCAAGGGAAAGTTACGGTGTCATTCAGTTTGGTGTTGGGTTGTGGTGGCTTACTGACTGGTGACAATGGAAACATGTTGTGAAGATCTCCGTCCTTTTTCCCCCAATACAAATAAACATGTTTCAATCACAGCAAGCTCCTGTAGCAGTCTGGTACTGTAGCACTTTAGGCCATATATCAGGGCATCAAGTACTTTTACTGCCATATAAGTCCATATAAGAGCAAATACTTATATACTGCAGTAGAAATAGCAATGTGGTACTTTCACTTTTACTCATCATTTCTGTGTCAGGGAGTTTGTACTTTTACTTAAGTGAAAGGTCTGAGTACTTCGTCCATCAACACAGTCGAACTCATCACTGAGCGCAGGAATGTTCGTGGTTCCTATAGATTAATTTTTTCCCCCCCACATCAATCGTGTGAACTGCACCTTTTGTCCCATTATTGTACTTCTCCAATATAGGCCGAACCTTCCCCAAGGGGTCTCGGTGGAGTATACTTGGCTTGTTGTTGTTGTGTGCACGCCGAAAGCCGTGATACAAGCTGTTGTTTGGCGGCGTGGGTGTTGGGGGAGGATGTGACCTGTATTGGGTTTCTCTGTCGCGCTGTCTCGCTCCTTGTCCTGTGGGAACGCTGCATTACTGCATGGCAAGGGCAACCAAGCACACGGAGATGCACACAGAGCACTTCTGAAAAGGCCATGCGTCCGGGGCAAGGACTTTGGCGTGTACAAAGGGCACGGTGACATGAACACACACACACACACACATTCACACTCGCCAGCACAAACGCACTACAGTGTGGGTCAGACGAGTTCCCCTAGGAATGACACGCCTAAGGAATAATGACAGATTTCGGTAAGAGCTTCATTAAATGGACAATTCAGACATAATATTGAACCAATTCTTCTGCTCATCCGCGGTCTCTTCACTGATGTTTAGAGACGTCCTGAACTCTAGTTTTAGAAAATCTAATTTTGTCATGTGCTAGTGCTAGAATTGCTGCCATCTGTCTGAATCCTACTTGGACCTGCCCATTGATGCCATCTGCTGCTTGTATAGTGGAAGAACAAATTCACACCAAACAATACCCATGATATTCCAGTGTCTGAAATATGTCACTGAGAATATTATGGAGTGAGAATCAGAATGACAATCAGGCTTTATCGGCCAAGTATGCTTAAACAAACAAGGAATTTGACTGATTGTCAGTGACTTTCAGTTTGTACAGAACAGAAATTAAAGAAAATTTTTTTAATAAAATCTGCATACACTGGGTAGAATATGTAGCAAATAGTATTTAAAATGTTGCGAGGGCCAAAAAAAGGGGTAGAATGGCAAATGGTGCTGATTGTGTACTGAGTGAGTAATGTATTTAGATGTATTTTTAATGTCCAAACTAACCGTTTATACCCTTGTTCCCCGCTAGGTAATGAGGGAAAAGGGTTCATCGGAGGTGCTGAACAAGCTGTACGACACGGCCATGGACAAGCTGGAGGGCGTGAAGAAGGAGTACGACGCCCTGAGCAAGCGCTACAGTGAGAAGGTGGCCAACCACAACACGGACCTGAGCCGCCTGGAGCAGGCGGAGGAGGAGAACCGGCGGCTGCAGAAGCAGCTGGACGCGCTGCTCAAACAGCGAGACTCGGCCATGCACTTCCAGCAGCAGTACTCCACCTCCATGAGGAGGTGAGTGGGATCAACACACACAGTCATACTCCAGGAATTGCAATACAAAACAATAACTGTTGCCTAGTTGACCCGTGCAACCACATTTGGGCCGTTGTCAACCATCTTGTGCGGTCTGGTTGTCGACCACTATGTTAACGAGGGAAAATAAGCATGGTGTACCTCCTGTCTCTTAAGAAACAAAATTGATTTATTCAAGTCATAAATGGCTCAACACCAATGGATACGGCCGAGTATGAATGCTGCAAATCGGGCTGTCCAGCAAAACTCTACTTTAAACAAATTACAAAATTGATCATTGTAGTGTTACCCTGACAACGAGACAACCTGTTAACGAGATAACCTTTGGTTATTTAACCATGTTAAATAACCAAAAAAATTAAATATGGGTTATAATCATGTGGGATCATTATCACTCAATTATAAAATCTGAAAAATTCAGCAACGATTTGGTCATTCTTGACAATCAAAAGCTGATACATTGTTGCCACGTTGGCAACCACTTTTGTCTTGAACTTTAAACCAATCTGACCCATTACTTTTAATTAACTGCGTAGATTTAGACTATTGTTTGGGGATCATTATAATATAATGATGACATATAATCCATTTTTATCCATTAAAGATATCGAACATACTTATGTGTCAAAAACAAACAGAAAATCAAGTTGCTTTTCTCTAATATCTTAAAAGTGTAAAATCAATTTGTCCTGGTAGTAGGTCATTGGGACATCATGATATGTGGTAACAACACCCTATATTAGTCCAGTATTGGTCTGATATCGGTATCAATCAACCCCGACACACATCATTTATATGAGACTGCAGTAAATTTTTTACTGCAGTCCCTCCTCTGTCGTTTGATTAAGTACTGCAGAGTGATGCGACACACCCATTCTCATCAAAAAGACAAGAAAACAGCTGCTACACCACGCGGCGACCCATCACGCCACCATTTCTTACGGACGTCTCATTTAAAAAAACGTCTACCTTCTACCCGCCCCCGCAGGTTTGATTCGGTGCAGCAGGAGCTAAGCAAGTCGTCAGCCCAGAACAAGGAGCTCCAGCGGGAGATGGAGCGGCTGCAGTCGGAGGTGACGCGCTACAAGAACTTCCAGCTGAAGGCGGCCAAGGACTGCGAGAAGTACAAGGAGGAGCGTGACTCGGTGTTCAACGAGTACCGGCTCATCATGAGCGAGAGGGACCAGGTGATCAAGGAACTGGACAAGCTGCAGACGGAGCTGGAGGCCGCCGAGGCTCGCCTGAAAAACACCTCCTCAGAGCGGGTGGTGGCCAGCGAGGAGGTGGAGGCACTCAGACAGGTATCCAACCAAAACACCCTTGCCGTGTCCCAAACGCCATACTAGCACACTATTTAGTAAGCCAAATTACTGTCAAGTGTAGTATAGTATGCATCAAATACTATAGAACAAAAAGTACCATCATGACATGCTTCATCAGATGAAATATCACCACACTGGCCACAATGCATTGTGGGGGCGAGATTTCAGTAAAAGTTTCTCTGCGGTGTCGTCATCAACCCACAACGTGCTGAAAGGAAGTGGAGCGGCGATATCATGACGTATTATGTCCAAGAAGCCATCGATGGTACGAGGTAATGAGGGCCTATATGTCTCTTAATCAGAGCTGTTTCTAACATGGTTTTGCATTCTTAAGCTGTTTAATGTTTTTTCCAAGGCACTCTCTGCAGCAGTACATAAATTCCTAAACCTCACTGCTGTACATTTTGGACCAAGCACTGATTATAATAGCAACGGTTTCAAGCTTTTGTGGAAGTGGTGCTTCAAAAAGTGACGTATGGTCTGTCCAAGCTGACACGCCTCTTCATTCACGGTGAAATAAAACAATTTCTTCATAGTCGTTCTGCATGGCCCATTTCATACACAAGGGCAGATCAAAGGGCTTCATGTAAGACATAAAGGGTGTTGTATAAAAGCAAAGAAGAATGTAAGAAATGGAAATAAAAAGTTTCAAAACAGATAAAGACATTGAAGAGCAATTTAAAATGGGCCTACATACTTGAACATGGTGAGAGAAACTGAAGAGGACCTTACTTACACATCTAAAAACGACATAGATAAAAGGTTAAGAGGCTGATTATTATTCACTGAAAAGAAGTTGCAAACATTTTGAGCCTGGATTTAAGAGTAGTGATCGTTGAGATCTTCTGGAAGTTTGTTCCAACAGCGTGTAGCAAAGAAAGATGAATTCACTGGCTTTGGACATAACTCTTCTTATTCGGATAAATGGATCGCGCCTCATTTTGGAAGCTAGGAGATGAAAATATTTCACCAGACAGATGTCGAAGATTTTATTCCACATCCATCAAAGCAAATCCATCCTAATCACGCCAAACCATCTCCTCTGGGAGCGGATTACGTCAATGTCAGGGCCCTCTATCAAGTTATCATTCAGTTTGTTCATAAAGAAGCATCGCTAATGCAGTCTACTCAGTCAGTGCATCAAAGACTGTTTTGAACCGGGACATTGTACTAAAATAGCACAGCCTCATCCTTTTCAAGTCTATTTCACAACATCCAGTAGATGGACAAAGGCAGACTGAAGTAAATTGCATTTGATTTGCAGCACAGCGACGAAGAGCATGTGATTCGTGGAGAAATTTAGATGTATATTACAATTACATTTCATCATCCATGAAATGTTCAAGTAATGTCACATGTGTCTATTAATTATTATATTCAAGCAAGGATGTAGTGCTGGGCAATATATCTACAGTATATAATATCGATTTAGTCATGTGAGACTAGATATCATATATCAGATATCATATCATATTTTGGTTTGCAATAATCGTGATGTAGCTAAATGTTAACAGTAAATTAATGCGGTTTTCTGAACTTTCTAGACTGTTCTAGCTATTGTAATCAATGCCTCTAACTGCTTGGTCATAATATCTACATTTTTTTTATTTTTTGTTATTCTTTTAGGCTAGTTTTCTTCCAAATGGTACACAAATGATAAATCAATTTTACAATATATTTCTGCCCCCTCCCTCACTCATGCTCCAACCCTTGTTGCACCATCGCTACGCTATAGTAATAGTATCCAAACAAAATAAGACTAGTGTTAAAATTAACAGCATATACAATGAGGAAATGAAATAATATACAGACATACAAAACCGAACTAACAAAAATAAAATATATCATTTCTAATGATGGTATGCCAAATATTTCTTGTCAGTAAATATCTTAAGAAAGCAACAACAGTCAAAACAGCCAGCCCTACACTACCCCTTATCACTCAAGGATCGACGTCAGAACATATGCCATGTCAGATCCCATGGACCAGGTCTATGTCTTCAAATCTCGGCCCCCACCTCGTCCCCTCCCCTGTTAACCCCTTTTCCACGCCGTTGCAGGAGTTGAACTCGTCGCTGGTTGACCGCGACCGAGCCATCTGCGAGCGGAATGAGCTGCTGGAGAAGTACTGCCACGAGGTGAAGGACAAGGCGGAGGCCCAGAAGGAGCTAAGCCAGGCCTGCAAGGACATCGAGATGGTGCGCGAGGAGCGGGACGTGGCCCGCAAGGAGAGGACGGAGGCCATCATCCAGAGGGACCAGCTGCTGCGGGAGTACTACCAGGCCAGACAGGTAACCTCCAAATGTAAAAAGAAAAGCCCTAAAAAGTCTTCAAAGTATGAAATTAAATCACTAAAAATGAAGGCCTTCAATTATATCGGGGGCGGAAAAGTCTTAAATGTCTGATGTGAGATTTTTTGGGGGGATGTTAAAATGGACATTTTTAGTTCGTTTAGATCATTTATAATGCTCCATCATCATGGAATCAATTACATTAAAACTTGACTATTTGATTTCAATTTCACATTTTAAACACAGAATTTGTGACCTGTTTCAATATGAACGCTCACGTTTCTAATTGTTTTTACGTTGTATATATTTTGCTGATTTAATGTCGATATGTTTTTACTTTGTGTTCTGCTACGTTGTGTAGCTACTTTCAGTTAAATATAGGTTAAATAAAAATTTCACAACATATTTTTTACCCGCACGTATTAATTAACATCAGCCGATATAAAGGTATTTCAGACTCGAAGCAAAGAATCTGGTTAACCTTTGCTTCTGCAAAAAATACAAAAGTGGTCTTAAATTGAGCCCAAAATGGCGTTTAAAAAGGTCTTGAATAGAAGTTGCTGATACCTGCAGATACGCAGCTGGCAAAGAGATTATCCATCACCGCAGTCGTACACATTGTCTAGTTTATCATTTCACCGGGCGTCGGCATTTCCCCTCCCCCGTGAGCGCTCAGATAAGCAAATGCACAGACGCATCTTCAATATGGCGGAAAGTCACAGGTTATAATGATAAAGAGCTTATCGCATCCAATCTGCTGTCCCGTCATTGGATTATGTCAGTGAAGTCGCAGCCTCTATAAACCTTTATAAATCCACTAGATGGCCCTTTCGCAGAGCTTTGGTGTGGCGATGCATAGAGATGTGGTCTTGATAGTGTTTACACTTCTGAAAGAAATTGTGAGTTTTTTCCTAACATCTAGCATCTAGCATCTAAAACTATTGAACTGCTGGAACGAAGGGAAGTAGGGCTGGGCGCTGTTGACAATATCAAATTTCACAATATATATATATTTTTTTTATCGATGCTGCTATCGATTATTTGACTATCCTTTGGGGATGACTATTGGAACTTTCATAATATATATTTATAGATATTTACACACATTAAATATTTGAGGAATAATCATTAGTAATGTGGATATTACAACCAGGCAGGTAGAGGCATTTATTAGAACAGTCTAGGAAGTTCAGAAAATTGCATGCCTTAGAGAAATTAAACTCTATCAGGATATTACGATAACCAAAATCCCAGACAATATCAATGTTATATTAATACATTTCCGAGCCCTAAAGGGAAGCTAATGCCTGTCTGTCCTCGTCAGAAACAAGACTCGGCCACTCTGGACATGGAGCGAGCCAACAAGGAGATTGAGATACTGAGGAAGCAGTACGAGGCCATGTCCCAGGAGCTGAAGGAGGCCACGCAGGAGGCCGAGGTGGCCAAGTGCCGACGGGACTGGGCCTTCCAGGAGCGGGACAAGATCGTCGCAGAGAGGGAGAGCGTACGGTCAGTTTTGACTTATCCTTAGGAGGTTCCGAGAGTCTGAGGCAGTGTTATCCAGCTTTAACGTCTGTCTCGCTGAAACCTTCTCCTCCGATTCTCCGTACCTTTCCCCAGGACGCTTTGTGATAATCTGCGGAGGGAGAGGGACCGCGCCGTCAGCGATCTGGCCGACGCCCTGCGGAATCTGGACGACACCAGGAAGCAGAAGAACGACGCGTCACGAGAACTCAAAGAGCTGAAGTGAGTCTAAGGCCATCCACTCATTTAGGAGACGGTGGTGGTACTCGGAGCTTTTACTTCAGTAGAAATACAAATACCCTGATGGAAAATGACGCAAGTAAAAGTGACATTGACAGCCCTATTGGTTTTGTTTGGATACAAAATGGCGATACAAAAAGTGTTTGGCGCTCATAAGCCGTCAAACCCACGGACATGAATGATAGATAGTTGTATTCGCGGGAGTCCAGACATGCTGTCGTCCAAGTTTGATCCACATCAAAGTATGTTTGTATAAGAAGATAGGAAAAAAACTTTTTGTTTTGTTTTTGTCACCTTCGTCGGCGATACCAAAAGGTCACGTGAAAAAACTGCAGACTACTGATTGTCATCACTGCGTCATCACACAGGACATCGGGAACCAATTCGCAGTAGCATTTGAGTGAACTGTCTTCAATTGGTCCACTGTTTGGCATTGGTGCAATTAGTTCGTTTATTTCAGTTTTTTTGAAAAGGAAAATAACATTTTCATTGCGTTTATATTTGCTGTGAAATGTAGTGGAGTAAAAGTCAGAAGTCTGCGGAACTGTATATTCTTAACCTCTTTAACACTGCAAACCCACCGGTGGGTTCGCTGCACAGTCCGTCTTTGATGAACTGTCAGTTTTGAAGCTAGTGGTTAGCTTTCAGTATCACCAGAAACTAGGCGAGCAGGCCTACCCATAGGTACTTAGCATGTCATGCTAACTTGCAAAGTCTGCAATGTTTTTTGACAAAACTAAATGGGCTTGACTATATTCAAACGGGTCCCTTGACCTCTCACACCAAGATATCTGAATGAAACTGGGCTCATTATAACCGCAAGAGCCTCCATTTCACAGCCATACTGGAGCTAAACAGCTACACAGCCTAACATAGCTTCAGGGTCCTAGAGAGTGCCCGTTCTGCATGCAGTGAAAATACAGTATGTTTTCTTCACCTTTTTTCTTTTCCCTTTTTCTTTTCCCTTTCCCTCCCCATGTGGGATGAAATATGGCCTCATAGTAACCATTTCAATCTGATGACAGCATTTTTTTTACTTGACCTTGCTGTATAAAATGACCTATTGAATGACCTCAAGGATAATCACAGCTTCATGAAGCTCTAGACCCAGAATCTAGACACCCAGACCATTGAGAAAATAAATGTATGGGATGTCCAGGTACATTGAAGATAAGTGGATTATTCTGAGCCATTTCCAGAAAATAGTGCTTGTCATCCAATCATGGAAATTGTCAAATTCACACAAATCTCTAATTTTCAAAAGTTATTGATGCTGCATCACAGCATTAAGTTTTCTAAAGTGTTTTTCAAGGTCATGAGTTCTTCAGGTAGTCTTTTGGGGAAATTTTTGTTTGTTTTTTTTCCCCGTTCTCGGGTCATGAAAAATAGCTAGAAAGTGTACCAAAGCTGTATAATTGCTGGTATCAACCCACAACTTGGTGCAGCACCTAATCACACATAATTGAGCATGGGAATGGCATCATTAGGCATGAGTATAATGTTTAAAGCCCCTTTACACTCAAAATATTAATAATTTTATCAGGCGCAATTAAAAATATAATGTTTATTGCCTTAATTGATAGAAAAGATTGACATATAGTGCCTGCATCTTAAATAATTCTCAGCTTTCTGAAGATG
>OMKR01092791.1:0-24447 GCA_900302355.1 Cyttopsis rosea
CTAACACTGCGATGGCCAAGGCACATTTGAATATACATTAAAGCAAATATTTGCTACATATTGTCAAGTCTTGACAGCTAAATGTCAACTAAATGTCAGTTGTAAACTACAGTTTTACTGTAGTTTACATCTCAGATAAGATCATTGGTTTCTGTTTTGGGAAATAGTTGTTAGATCATGTCATATTCATAAAGTATTTTCAACAAGACTCATATCTAGGGAAATTATTGTTCAGTATTTATTTCAATTATAACATTGTGTATGTGTATATATATATATATGTGTGTGTGTGTGTGTGTGTGTGTATATATATATATATGTGTGTGTGTATGGATGTATGTGTATATATATATATATATATATGTTATGTGTGTGTGTGTGTGTGTATGTCATATTCATAAAGTATTTTCAACAAGAATCATAAATAGGAAATGATTGTTCTATATTTATTTAATAACTATAATTATAGTATATGTCTGTTTATGTATAAACTAAATAGGCTCAGCACCATCTAATTAATATAGCTTAAGATGTTAACATATTCTTTAAAAACGATCTTCCTTACCCTTAATAAGAACTTTGTGAAATTTGTTTACCTCAAAGTGTTGCATAACGTCCATCATACAAGCTGAGTGTGTTGGTGACCAACATGATTTCATGATTTCTCTCTTGGTACTGGGCTTATTCACTCATGTCTCAAAGAAATCCTCCAAAGAACCCCTTGATATGTGTGATTTATCTGTCCACTTGAACACACAGGACCACGGACCAACACATTTAGAAACACAATTTTCAATCGACAATGACGCCACAGCCAGGCACACAAATAATCAAATACACACACACACACACACACACACACACACACACACACACACACACAATCTCTCTTGCTCTCTCTAATAAGCACACATTTGATCCTGTTCTAGTAGATTAACATTACCAATGCAATTTACTTAATTCCTGCCACGAACAGAGCAAACAACAGTACTTTGTCACCCAAATTCCCATATGATCCTCCTCTCGCAAAATGCCTAATATCCAATGCAAACCTACAACCTAGCAAAAACAGTCCTCTATCTTTGTTTATTATAATTTCAGCCTGTCAAATATCTCTGGGAATTTCCGTGAGACAGACAAATTCACCGTCTTCCTACCAACTATGTGGCACAATCTTTTATTTTTTTCAACCATACTAATACAGGCCACCACCAACCAATCTTTCTTTCCTCAGATTTTCTCAGAAAATGTAGATGAGGTTTGTGATTGAACGTCATGATTAACATCACCATGGCAATCGCTGATAAACAAAGCAGATTATCACTAATACTAGCTACAAGCTGGTGTTGATAATGGAGAGCAAATGTGAATGTATCGACCACTCAAATTAAAGTTTTGAGGTGGAGGGTTTTTCTATATTGATAGCTGGTAAGCTCAATAGACTTAGTCGCTAAGACATAAGATATACTTTATTGTCCCCTTAGGGAAATCAGTCTTTAATTCAAGTGTTCCTGCTCCATTACAAACAAAATCATATATCATCATACACAGAGTACATACAACAGGTAGCACATTCAACCATTTATACTCATCAATGAAAACATTCTATAGCCCTGTTCCCAATATATTTCACAATCCCTTTACAGGACACAAGAAAGTATTGTACACTGCCAATGGCCTCATACAGTTATCTTACTTAAACCTTACGGTTAAGCATGTTGATAGAAGTAGGCAAATTCATTTTTTAAATGATTTAGTTTACACATGGGCACTCATCTGTATCCTCTGCCAGAGGGCCAAAGCTGGTAGGTGGGTATGGATGGGTCAGATAGTATTTTCTGTGCTCCTCTAAGAACAAAGTTCTCATATATAAACAGGAGGGACAGATGTTCTTTCCTCCCTATGACCAACATATCAGTTTGTATACAAGCTTGGAATTCAACTGCACTAAGAGTTACCATACCATGCCTGTATCCCATACCTGATCATCTCCAAGACCGCCTAGTAGAACAAAAACAAGAGTTTTTGATCAACCACAGACGCTCTGAGCCTTACACCCTCTATACAACCTCATCTGTAGTTGGAAGGACACTTTTCGCTTCCCAGGTTGTCAATGTCAATGTGTTGTCAATGTGGATACCAAGGTACTAAGAGGAGCACACCTGATGAATAGAAATATCATGGATGATCACTGGCCAAGTGGTCACCTACTGGCCTAGTGTCAAATTCCATTTCCTCTGCTTTCTTAACATTTAAGATCAGGTGGTTTAAAGTTTGTTATCTCAGAGTGGTAGGCTGATGTATCATCGTCATTGTACAGTAAGGATGGTGGTATCATCAGAAAACTTGAGAATGTAAGTTTGAGGCTGCCTGCTCACACAATCATTTGAGAACTGGTGAGTCAACAGCCCTGGGAGGAACCTGTGCTGATTGATTTGGGTTCAGAGAGCATGTTATTTGCCTTTTCAAAAAGAAAATCCCACTCAATAATAAAATGGTTGACACTCATCTGTTCTGTTTTCTGGATTAGTAAATAGGGCTGAAGAGTATTAAAGGCTGATCTAAAATCAACAAAAGCAGGTGTGCAAGCCCTGATGTTTTCTAAGTGGTTAACAACCAGATTCTGTTTACAGCATCATTGGAACCCCGTCCCTGGCTATAAGCAAATTGTTTAGCAATAGATTTACGTCTGCTTTAAGTACGACACAGTGTATTTCTGGTGTATCATATGACTTGGAAAATAAGATACTAAGCTGAATTCAGCTCCTCAGCAAAGTCTTCAACAGATGAGCAGAGATGCTGACAGGGCCTGTGGATTTTGTATTGCATACCTGCCTGAACCAGTGACTGAACCACCACCATGTGCATTCACCAGGCTGGTGCCTGGTGCCAGGGTCACTCTATAGTCTAGATCAAAGTCATTCTGTTTGTTGACTTTTTGAAAATCACCCGTGGTGATGAGGTGCTTCTTATTGGTTCAGTCCTGGTTATGGTTTTCATAGATTCCCACAGCTTTTAAGAGACGTCACTTTTTTGCTTTCATGTCAAAATCAGTTTAGTGTCAAAATGTATGCCAGTGTATAATTAATGTATTACAATAGTGACGTAGAGACACATTAACTAAAAAACAAAAAAATGGAGATAGCCTTTACATTTCGTTACTATATCCGTGTGTTCATGCTATTTTATTGTTATACGTCATCTGTCCACTTCTACTAGTGGACAAATTCTACTTCTACTAAAAATCTAATTATAAACAATGACATGTCTGTGTTGGACCAAAACACCAGGACAGGCATATGCCCAGTGCTGATTAACTGAAGGTCTCTATAGAATACCAATTGATCCGATTACTGAGACATGTACACATGCATACATCATCATATGCTTGTAACTACATATATTGAATAAAATGGTACAGTAGAAGACCAATTTAGAATGTCTTCTGAGTATCCGGAACATTTTGGAAGTCCTAAATTTAGCCTTTTAGCGCTACATCAGGTAGCTATGTCTCATTACTAGGGCTGGGTATTGTTTAAAAAATTACGATACCAGTACCAACACCAGTACCCTTAAAGTGTACCGATACAAATAGAGTTCTTCATTCGATACCTTTTTCTTTTCTACTTCATTCGATACCCATCATGTGAATGGAAGCATTCAGTTGCGTAAAATGCCACCACTCTTCCCCATCCAAATGATTTTTACACTAATACATTTTGAGAGTGTTCAAATTATTGAAATATTTATTAAATAAATTAATAAATTAATAATTTAAAAAAATTGAAGATGTAATTTCGATTACACTTTTCTGGATATTATCAGCGTTATATACCCAACGTTGTATAATTTTAAGGCAATGTTTCATTATTTTACAAGCACATTGAATGCACATTAGTAACTTTGTACAAATATACACCATATTTGTACATTTTCCCAAAGTTACTAATGTAATACTGTCTACAACAAAACACAGGTTATTCAAATTTGTGGTGGTTAGTTGGTTAGTCCATTGTTTGCTTGATGGCTGCCTAGATTTCAAGTTCTCAAAACAGGCAATGTCCTGCTCCCCCAGACCTGTTAATCTCCCCACACCATGAACTACAATGCTTATATCCCCCAACTGGTGTCCTTTTAGTTTGCCTTAGCATGGACGAACATTCAGCTACCAAACGATTGATATTGCAAGACCCCTCTGTTATGATGAAGGGAGGAGCAGTCATGTTTGGCAATCTTGGTGTAGTTTCTATGGCTTCCTTTAGTCACTATTTGTCACCAATTGTCCAATCTTGCTGATTGAGTTCTAAACTTTCTCATTGTGTTCAGGAAAGCAAACTGACATGACATTTACATATACAGTAAATACAATACAATTTTCCTGTGATCCAACTTCATGTGGATGTCACTCACCATCAGTTATGACCAATAGAACAGGACAAGGCCATCTTTTAAAGTGTGAGGGAAATAATTGTTTGGGTGAAAATGGTCAGTGGTCTTGACTAATTTTAGGTTTTTGTGCTTAATACAGGTTAATAATTTAGCGACAAGAAATATTTGAGCTTTTAAATATTTGAAGTCCCTGTAAAGCAAAAATAAATTTGTGTTCTGAGTTTGTCACATGACAGAAAAATGTGTTATAAACCACACAGCCAAATTTGAATGATTAAAAAAATCGCTAAGTATATAAAATTTGATTTCAAAACCGTGAAAAAAAGAAAAAAAAAGGCAGCCCCCCTGCTCTGAGACGCTGGGGGCGTGTCGGCTGAAGGCGCAGAAACCTGACACCCTGAGAGCCGCTGCAGCGACAGATTCGTTCAGCGAGTACAAAGCACACACCCACTGAGCCAAAGGATGTGGGGGAGGCTCATGAGTCGGTTCGCTAGTGTTGGGTGAACAAAACTAACCGGGTTAATTGAAACGGGGGTTCCCAAAAGATGGCTCTGATCGGAGCGCCGCAGCGGCTTTATATGAGGTTAGGGGAGGGGCCATGCAAAGTCGGACCGCTCTACGTGACAGAGCCCTGATTTAGGCCCGCCCAAAAAATCCGGAGGTGAGAAACAGTTTAACGGTCTGACTCCACAATTTAGTACTACAGTCATTTCACATGTTTTCAGTAATGGACTACCACACAACATAAACTGGAAACCCCCCATTAACCACTGCAAGCCTTAGTGCTCAGATCCAATTTTTTTGTTTGGCTGTTCACATTATTTTTTAAATGTGGCCAATATCAGATTCCAGTGTGAACTGGTCACGGTCATGAACTGACTCGCATGCACAGAAGAACAATAACAAAGACGTCACACGCAGCATGCTGTCGTACGGAAGTAAACATGGAGGCCACTGAAGTCAGCGTTTACGGTTTCATGTATAAGTTGATGTGCAGTGGAAGCCAGCGAATTCGTGAGCAGATGAGGATGAGGCGAAAGGGAGCCAAATTTTTTATTATGGCTTTTTGTGGCGCAATGGCTGCTACACTGTCCCTCCACTGACCACCTCCATCGCAGATGGCTTCCATGTTTGTTTTCACCGAGTGACTCCCGCCAGTGCAGAATCTTGACGAATGTCGCTCTAGAGTGCCGTAAAAGTCTGAGGAATTCCGATTTGACTGTTCAGGTCGCTTTACAAAAACTCTGACCTGTATCTGATTTAGGACCACATATGAAAGTGGCCCAAATCAGAATTGAAAAGATGAGATTCCATGTGATTTGTGCTGTTCACACTGTTATGAAAAAAAAAAAACGGATCTAAGTCACATACAGTCAGGTCCATAAATATTTGGACACCATTTGACACAATTTTCATCATTTTGGCTCGACACCACCACAATGGACTTGAAATGAAACAATCAAGATGTGCTTTAAGTGCAGACTTTCAGCTTTAATTTGAGGGTATTTACATACAAATCAGGCGAACGGTGTAGGAATTACAACAAATTTTATGTTTCCCCCCTTTTTAAGGGACCAAAAGTAATTGGACAATTGGCTGCTCAGCTGTTCCATGGGCAGGTGTGTGTTTATTCCCTCGTTATTTTATTTACAAGGAGCAGATAAAAGGTCTACAGTTCATTTCAAGTGTGGTATTTGTATTTGGAATCTGTTGCTGTCAACTCTCAATATGAAGTCCAAAGAGCTGTCATCCTATCTATCAGTGAAGCAAGCCATCATTAGGCTGGAAAATCGAAAAAAACCCATCAGAGAGATAGCAAAAACATTAGGTGTGGCCAACTCAACTGTTTGGTACATTCTTAAAAAGAAAGAACGCACTGGTGACCTCAGCAACACCAAAAGACTCGGAAGACCATAGAAAACAACTGTGGTCGATGATCCCTGATGAAGAAAAAACCCTTCACAACAGTTGGCCAGATCAAGAACACTCTCCAGGAGGTGTGTCAAAGTCAACAATCAAGAGAAGACTTCACCAGAGTGAATTCAGAGGGTTCACCACAAGATGTAAACCATTGGTGAGCCTCAAAAACAGGAAGACCAGATTACAGTTTGCCAAAAAAAACATCTAAAAGAGCCTGTACAGTTCTGGAACAACATCCTATGGACAGATGAGACAAAGATCAACTTGTACCAGAATCCAAAGCATACTACCTCATCAGTGAAGCATGGTGGTGGTAGTGTTATGGCGTGGGCATGTATGGCTGCCAATGGAACTGGTTTCCTTGTATTTATTGATGATGTGACTGCTGACAAAAGCAGCAGGATGAATTCTGAAGTGTTTCGGGCAATATTATCTGCTCATATTCAGCCAAATGCTTCAGAACTCATTGGATGGCGCTTCACAGTGTAGATGGACAATGACCTGAAGCATTCTGCGAAAGCAAGCAAAGAGTTTTTTTAAGGCAAAGAAGTGGAATGTTGTGCAATGGCCAATTGAGCATGTATGTCACTTACTGAAGACAAAACTGAAGGGAAAATGCCCCAAGAACAAGCAGGAACTGAAGACAGTTGCAGTAGAGGCCTGGCAGAGCATCACCAGGGACAAAACCCAACGTCTGGTGATGTCTATGGGTTCCAGACTTCAGGCTGTCATTGACTGCAAAGGATTTGCAACCAAGTATTAAAAGTGACAATTTGATTTATGAATATGTTAGTTTGTCCAATTACTTTTGGTCCCTTAAAAAAAAGGGGGGGGCACATAAAATTTGTTGTAATTCCTACACCGTTCACCTGATTTGGATGTAAATACCCTCAAATTGAAGCTGCACTTAAAACACATCTTCATTTCAAGTCCATGATGTACAGAGCCAAAATGATGAAAATCGTGTCAATGTCCAAATATTTCTGGACCTGACTGTATGAGCAAAATAATCTGATTTGGGCCACTACTGTCTGCAGTGTGAACGTAGCCATACTCAAACTCTCATCATCATCAACCACTATTTTACCAAGCAAGTTAATTAAGAACAAATTCTTATTCATAATTACGGCCTCACAAGAGGTAAAAGACCTGTGGGAACAGGGGTTGTGATAAAGATTAAAAATAAAAATAAAAAAATAAACAAGGGAGCAGCAGAAAGATAGCCTGGGACCAGACAAAACTACAAGCTCATGTTTCATTTGCTCTGGCCCCCCTTCCACTTAAACAGATTTCCAGCCAACCTTGCCTGGGTCAGGCCAATCACAACTGTTTATCTAATATGGGGCGGGGTTTGATACGATGGCGATACAGAGGAGCGCTGTTGAGGCACATCACCAAGATGGTTGCCGCTGGCGTGGAACGGTCTGTTGAATCCACTATCACGACAGTATTAAACTAACTGGACGGTATATTTTCTCTAAAAGAAGAACAAACAACTGCACTTAAAGCTTTTTGTTGATAAGAAAGATGTGTTTGCCATACTTCCAACAAGATTTGGTAAAAGTTAAATTTATCAACTGGCTCCGCTGATCGCCATTTTTCCGTCACTCAGCACTACGTCACATGTTTCGTTGCTCTGATTGGTTGTAGGTCTATCTATTTACTAACTCCTCCTACAGATATGGTCAGATACAATACTTTTGTTTCGTGTTCGTGGGTTCCACGGTTTCTGAGCGCTTTGGGCTGGACCCCTAATTAGAATCATTCCCAGCTCACTAAATATGCTATATGTCTACATTACACTGGCCACTTTATTAGGTCCACCTGATGAAAATATCTAATCATTATGTGGCAGCAATTCAATACATGAAAGCAAGCAGACAATGGTCAAGAGGTTCTGGTGTTTTTTCAGACCAAACATCAGAATGGGGAAGAAATGTGATCTCAGTGACTTGGGACCTGGGAATGATGGTTGGTGCCAGACGGGGAGTTTTGAGTATCTCAGAAACTGTTGATCTTGTGGGATTTTCACGCACAACAGTCCATAGAGTTTACAGAGAATGGTGCGAAAAACATCCAGAACAGCAGTTCTATGGGGGGAAACGCCTTGTCAATGAGAGAGGTCAGAGGAGAATGGATGAAGAATGGTTAAAGCAGACAACAAGCCGATAGTAACCAAAATAACCATGTGGTACAACAGTGGTGTGCAGAACAGCCTCTCTGAAGGCACAACATGTCGAACCTTGAAGTTGATGGGCTACAGCAGCAGAGGACAACACCAGGTTCCACTCCTATCAGTTAAGAACAGAAATGTGAGGCTACAGCGGGCACAGGCTTGCCAAAACTAGACAGTGGAAGTTTGGAAAAACATCGCCTTGTCTGATGGAATCTCAATTTCTGCTGCGACATGCAGATGGTAGGGTCAGAATTTGGTGTAGACCACATGAATCTATGGATCCATCCTGCCCTGTATCAATGGTTCAGTCTGCTCTTGGTGGTGTAATGGTTTGGGGAATGTTTTATTGGCACACATTAGGACCATAATACCAATTGAGCGTTGCTTAAATGCCACAGCCTACCTACCTAGAAGGGACCTCGTTGATCTATTTTCTGTAATATAATATATCCGATTTCTTTGTAATTGATGCTTTATTACACAGGCCACACATTTATTTTACTGAAGTCATAATTGGTAAAGATAATATTCAGGAAGTTGACATACAAAATATACAAAGATCCTGGTAATAGCCGGTAGAAAGGGCACTGAAATCAAATGTCACATTTTCAGAACTCTTGACTGTTCACTATAATAGAATGATTGTAGTGTATCTTGATGCAAGTTGAAGATCTCGCATCATGCATCTTCATGTGGGGGAAAAACTATATTGTATAACTTAAATGTATTGGTTTACTTTTTAAGTTAGGATCTTTCACAGTTAGTCAATATAACCAAACATATACTTACTGCCCTACTGTTCTGTCTTTAACAGCTAATAAGGAGAGTAAACAGTTAGAGGCGGAAAAGGAGTCTGAAGCCCCTGTCAAACAGTCCCCAGAGGAGCCTCCCACTGACGTCCCTTCCTCTTCTGGACCTGTCATTGAGTCGCCCCTGCCACAGGGAAACAATCCACAGGGAAAAACAAGGAAGTCACTAACCCGTGGTGGTGTCTCCAAAAAACACTGTTCGGACTCAGTTCCACCTACACCGGGTAACCCCCCAAAATCGAGTGTGACCCCAGGCCCAGAAAGGTCCAGCACCGCAGCCTCTAGACATAATGAAACGGTGGTCCCCAAGGTCTCCAAGGCCCCATTTATCATTCCTAAGAAGCAGCCTGGATCTCAGCCTCCACCGAGCCAGGTTCCAGCCTCACCTTCAGGCTTACCGACATCCTCAGCCCAGACTCTTTCGAATGAAACAAGGAACCTGCCCGTCTCCCCAGCGCCCATCGCTCCTTCCTCCCGACCCTCCCAGCCTAACACTCAGGTCAGGCAGAGCATCCAGCGTTCCCTAACCAGCATCCTGTTCAAGAGGTGAGAAAGCCTTTGGTCATTTATTGAAGCCCAAGAAGGAGACTGTTAAAGGATGTGATATGTGGCACGTGTTATACATGCTATTTGTGACTTTGATCATAATGTGGGCAAAAGTAGGCTTATGAGTGAGCACACAATGCTTAAAAAACAAAACAAAACAAGACAAAATAACTTTAGCTTATTGTTGTTATATCTTGTACTGAGTTGTCTAGTTCTTGACATGACCCACAGTATATTTTTTTTAAGAGAAAGAAAGGCACAATATATTAATTTACAATTTACAATATTGTTCCTTTTGCTCAAATGGCTATATAACTCTGTACACTTGTTACTTATCTTAGCTTTAAAGGTTTGTACATGTAATTTGAAGTTAATTTCAGTTGTGCTTAAATTAATTTACAAATGGCTATAATATAAAATTACAGCTTCACATTCATTACAGCTTTACAATTAACACAGGAAGAAAATGTGACTGAAATTAAACACTTTAATGGAATTCAGGGGTTAATTATAAAGATAAACATACATTTAGTGGTATGTTTTTTTCAACCAATGCAGTTACCTTGAAAAATTGTAAAAAAAAAAAAAATAGCAATACATAAATTCTATCTAGCAATAATTTAATCACCACTTTTTTATTTTTTTAGGGTGTCTGACTGTGATGATTTGGACATGTCTGAGAATGAAGTTGCAAAGCTTGTCACAAGCATTGAAATGGAGATGTTTGATATATTCCGCAACACAGACAGCAAATACATGAATAAGTACAGAACCATAATGTTCAACTTGAAAGATCCCAGAAACAAGGTTTGTTTATTCATTCACACTTCTGTCTGGTTCTTCTGTTCTCAACATGCATTATGTTCAATGTCCATATGAGCAACATTTATTTTGCAAATAACTTCACCATTTTGTATTGTGCCATCAAACTGTAGCTGCCAATAATATTTGACTAATTTTGTGCAATCAGGGTTTATTGTACCGGGTCATACGTGGAGAGATAAGTCCTTTTCGGCTCGCCAGGATGAGCCAGAGGGACATGCAAGCCACCAAGGTGCCTGAACCAATCCGCAAGGAAATCACTGAGGTACAAAGTAGAAATCAGTTATCACTCACTTTGAAGGATTTATAGTGTCGATACAATCCCCTTTTCTTTTATATTTGATAAAGGTTAAGGTACCAGATGCTAAAGCACCATGTCTACTGCAGAAGCCTGATGTTGTAAAGGTCGATCTGCCCAGTTTGATTACCTCCAGGTCTGATAAAACCACGGTGTGTATTTCTCAATTAAATCTTTATACAGTTATGTAGCAGCATGATACAGTATGTATTAACTCTGTGTTGCTCCTGATTTGTTTTCCCTGTGCAACATGGCTCACTGTATGTTTATTACGTGGTTAGTATATGTGAGGATGTCACAGTTTTTCAGCGTGTGTATGTATATCTCCCTCATCAGGAGCCCAAGAAAAGTCTTCCACCTACTCCTAAAACCAGACCAGTCCAGCAAAGCCAAAACAGTGCTGTGCCAGATATGCTCAACTGTATGCTGAAAGACACAACTTCTGAACACAAAACACATCTGTTTGACTTGAAATGCAAGATATGCACGGGTAAATCACAAGAGACAATGCCTTACAATAGTGACACATGCATTAATTAAAAATGATTCTGCTTGCTTATTGTTTAAATGACTGTTTGGTATGTATATTTATATTCTGCCCTCTAGGTCGGATACCAGCTGAGGAGGTGGAGGAACCAGTACAAAAGAAACCAAGGGTTTTTGAATCAAGAGAGAGGCGTGAATATGGTCACTCCTTCTACCGTAAATCTGCAGACAACTCATGGAGAAGCTCTGCTGGAGGTGACTCCCCTCTGCGGGCTCCGCCTGACTCGCCTGACATGGACTCTCCAACAGACCCTCTGATGGATCCTCCCTCCTGCCTTGTGATTGACTCTCCATCTCTTTGCATAACGGAATCTCCTGCTTCCCCAGTTCTGGATTCTCCAGCTTCCCCTATTTTAGAGTCCCCTGCTTCTCCTGTCATGGAGTCTCCCGCCTCCCCGGCACCAGACTCTGCTAAAACTCAGAAGACCTCCATCAGAGCATATGCTCCAGTAGTGATTCCAGCTGTCTCTACGGTAACCATCACAAGGCGAGACCCCCGTACTGCAGCGAGCAGGTCCTCTTCCCTCACCACTGGATCCTCTGGGTGTAGTAGCACAGCGAAGAACCAAGCAGCGCCTTATGCCCCTATCAAAGAGTCCAGCTCTACCCCCATCTTGCCAACACCCATGCCACTGCCACCACCATTACCTAAGTCCATCCTAATGAAGCCATCTTCATCAGCAGATCCCAGGCTCTACAATATATCTTCAAGGTATATTAAACACTTTCAGTGTATTGTAATCATAAAAAGTATGCTGTGTTTGTAAAACTAGTGAAGTTTTCCCTTAAATGGTTTTGAGCAAGTGCTTTTGCATACCGCCATAAGTGGATCTGAATATAACATTGTGTTGTAATTTGTTTGTCAGGACCTTGAGCTCTCATTTACCTGATGACGGTGAGACTACTCGGTTCCTGGCCAAGCAGGAAATATTATGGAAAGGATTCCTTAATATGCTGAGTGTCGCCAAGTTTGTGACCAAGGGATATCTGGTCTCTGGATCGGCAGAAATCCTCAAAGCGGTATTGCATACTGTACAACATATATATATATATATGTTCAGTGTGTTAGCTGTGGCTTGCTGCTAGCTGATGTCTGTCGAAGAGCTGTCACCCTAACAGAAAATAATAATCTAGCACCTTTTAAAAGGTGCTTTGACAGTCTAAATAACAGCTAAATGTTTGAAAGGAATTGAAATAACCTAATATATTAAATATATTTAAATAACATAGTGTCAACACCATCAACTTTCAACAGCTCTCGATTTTGGCACTTCTGAAAAGGTCCCTCATTTTGGTAGCCATAGATTTAAATATATTTTCTTGTGTATAGGAACTGCCTGATACCATACAAATTGGTGGACGAATCATACCTCAAACAGTATGGGACTATGTTGAGAAACTGAAGACCACAATTACAAAGGCAAGTTGTATTCTTGATTTTATCTTGATGTGTCTCTCTTAAAGAAATATCTACATTTTGATCTTTAACATCTAAACATTTGACCTTTATGTTGTCCCTAGGAGCTCTGTGTGATCCGATTCCATCCTGCAACAGAAGAGGAAGAAGTGGCATACGTTTCTCTCTTTTCCTATTTCAGCAGCAGAGGGCGTTTTGGTGTGGTGGCTAATAGTAGCCGTAACATTAAGGAGATCTACCTTGTTCCACTCAGCGCAAAAGACGCCATCCCGTCCATTTTACAACCTCTAGAAGGACCAGGTATGGAATTGTTTGAATTGAATAGTATTAAATTGGTATTGAATTTGCTTTTGACCTAGCAGTCCAGTTGAGGTTGTTTCCGTCATATCATCATGGTCAGAAGACTGCTGTATTGATTTATAGTGCGTATATACATAAAAAATGGTTTCTCTCACATTTCCTTGGCCAGGCAAGTCAATTCATGAAAGAAAGAAAAAATCATTACAAATCAAATGGACTCTCCGTTTCAACCTAGTGGCCGTGGGACCATATTACAACTGTTACATAGCTATTTCTATATTCTTTTTTTCTGCTCTGGTGGTCTGGAATTTATTTCTAGCTGTCACCAAACATATTCTATAGGGTTTGACTGATATGGGTTTTTAAGGGCCGAAGGCAATATTTGTTGAGGCTGCAGATACCGATGTTTTGTGCCGATATGCAAATATTGTTAAATTCATAATTCTTTACGCCAATAAATTCTTTACGACAGTAATTATAAATAATAATAAATAATTATTCCAGGATACATTACTGCCTTTAAATGAAAATTTCACTTTTTAAAATTTCATTTTCATAAATAGAATGTGAAAAGAAATGAAAATTGCATTTGCAAAATAAAAGTGCAATGACAGCTGTAATCAGACTAAAATGTCTGTGAACAGATTACTCTCCTTTTCAAACATTTATTTTTTCTTCCCTGAGAAAGACAAAAGAGCGGCAATGCTTCTGACAAAAGTCCCGCCCGTCTTCTCACGGCCCGGTGACACATGCCCTGCCCCGCAGCCCGGTGGTTGGGAACCTCTGCATTGGGGAAAATAGCGACCATAAATGTAAAAAAAACAAAGTCGCTTGTCAGATTTTTTGTAACAAACAACCATACTTTTTAAAACAAGCCCAAAAAACTGCAACCCATGATTTTTTTTTTCAAGCGATTTCCTAAAAAAAGAAGCCCAAAGTCGCGTATTATAAGCGGAATCTCCCTCTGTCCCTCTGCCCCCACTCTCCTTCTGCACATGAGTGGGGTTGCGCGGAGAGTGTGAGAGAGGAGAGATGCAAACACTGGCACGGCTTTACGGAAGAAACGGGTTATGTATTTTTATTTTAACATCAAACTATGTTGATATAAACGGTATTGTCTCATCCTATATCTTGTTTGAAAATATATCGACATACCGTAAAAAGTCGGTATACCGCCCGGCCCTAACTCTTTTCATTATTTTTCATATCGGAGGTTTGTGACATATCCCATATCTAATAAAATATCGGCCATATCGGCCAAACCCTGATATTCTATATGGGAAAGACCTTTCAATAGTTAAGTACCATATATTAGAAATAGGGACGGCCTTTGAAGTTGAATAATTATTTCAGATAATAATATTATAAAGTATTAATATCAACTTGTATTGTTTTCTAGGGCTTGAAAAGAACCGTCCCAATCTCCTTCTTGGGCTTGCAATTGTCCAGAAACTCAAACGACCAGGATGCTTGCAACAAGAGAATGAAGAGAAAAGACCCAAAGTTGACATGATCTCTAAAGATCCCATGTGGATCCCAAAGCCTCCCGTCCTTTATGGTTCGGACAAACTGGATGTATTCCAACCCTATGATCCAGAGACCCCAATCAACACAACACCTACTAGCTCCCCTCCTACTGAAACAGTGTCTGACACATTTTTGACTGACTCAATTGTGCAACCATGTTTTTTGCCTTCGGACAGCATTTCTTCATCAGCGTCTCTTACTGGTAATCTATCCACATCGATAATCCAGTCTGGTAAGAATTCCACCCCTACTTCAACTGAAAAGACTCCCCTACAGACCATCTTGAAAACTTTATTTGGTAATAAGCCAACTGACTCAGAAATTCCTGCTGAGGGTAGCTCTGCACCTACAACAGTCAATGCTCATACAGGTAAGCTTCCAAAAATATCTCAAGCAACTCACCCAATGGTAGATCCAATTGTTCAACAGTATGGACAGAAATCTAAAGTCAAAGAGATAGAGGAGGAAAATGAATTTGACCGTCCGTATGACCCAGAAGAGGAGTATGATCCAGCAATGGGGTATGGACTGGTTGCTCCACATGCTGTGGAGAAAATTCAGACTGATGCCCCTGCCATGCCAATCTTTGGAGAGGATGATGTGGCCTATGATCCAGAAGATGAGACTATCTTTGAAGATATGCAAAATCGTTCAGTCAAAGTGGAGGCCAATGCTTCACCCACCACACCATGCTCAGTCCCAGCTTCAACACAGGCCTCCTCATCCAATTCCACCTTAGCCCCAGCTCAAACCACTACAGCTCCAGTCATGCAGAACCTCCCTACAGGGACTGTGGTTGTCTCTGCTGCAACATTGACAGAACAACAGCGGATGCTTGAAGAGCTTAACAAACAGATTGAGGAACAAAAAAGACAGTTGAAGGAGCAAGAGGAGGCACTGCGTCAGCAGAGGGAAGCAGTGGGCATGTTCATGGCTCACTTTTCGGTTTCTGATACGTTGATGTCTCCCCCTCAGAAAACCTCTCACAGTCAGCTCCCTACTCATCAAAGTGATATAGAGCAGTCTGAATCAAAGATGTCAGAGTCTAAAGAGATGACGATAAATGAAAATGAACTTTCAAATGTCACAAACAATCAAAGTGTGGATTCAGAGACTCTCAAGACAGATGAAACAAGTACTATCCATGAGGTGAAAAATGATTCATCTGTCATTTTAGAACAAGCTGAAACTCAGAAAAAGGAACAGGAAACAGCTGAGCAGTATTTCTCAGCTGGAGAGATTGAAGACTCGGATGTAGCTTATGATCCAGAGGATGAATCTCTCTTTAATGAAATGCAAAACGATGTGTTCCAAGGTGTTGGTGTAAAGACTGGTTCTCACCGTAAAGGTTCTCCTTCCAGTTCATATCATAGTAGAAGACGAAAGCAGTCACCAAAGAGGCGTAGTCGTCGAGACCACCGTGGAAGTCCTCAAAGACATTCTCAGCGACGATCCCCATCACATTCCCGCAGGCGGAAAGAAAGAGAGAGGCAGCGAAGAACTGAAAGGGACAGGTCAAAGCATAGACCGCGAGACCAATCTGAACACCAAGGGCGCCATCGCAGAGACCGTGCCTCACGACGGCATTCACATGGACGAAGAAGGTCGCCATCATCTCCCAGAAAAACAGATTCTGTGTCCTTTTCACCAAGACAGCAGAGGAGCGCCTCTCCTCAGGTTCTTGAGGAATCAAGAGATCTCAGTGTTCAAGGTAATCCTTCTTTAGGCCATGTTTTACCACCACTTGGCGGCAGTAATTCTCCATTACATACACCAATAACTATAAAGAAAGAACCTGATGGACCTGAGTTTAAATGTAACAAGGCGGAATTTATAGCTTTACCACAAACACACACATACAAAGAGTTAAGTTTTTCATTGAAACAAGATCCTCTCCCTAGTATGAAGATAAAAAATGAAGAGCCTTCACTATCCTGTGACCTCTCAAAACATTCAGTCGGTGATTATCAGGACACAGAAGGCAGTACTCTGCAGCAGTCGGAACAGAAATTAACTCTTAAAAACACAATTGAAAGTACAATGAATAGTACAATTCCTCTAAGAGAACTTGAACCACCCATGTGGGATTCACCTCAGAGCCCTGATCCAGAGTCACATTTTGTAAAGCACAGCAGCACAGAGAAGGGTGACTCCCATATGGCAGAGAAAGATAAAGACCAAGTGCCAGACACAGTTGTCCATGGTCCTATGATTATGGACGCAGGGATGCAAAATCATAGTACAGATAGTAGTGGCCCAGAAATAAGCAGTGAAGTAATAAGACGTCCAGGACCATATATGGGTGGACCAGGAATGAGAGTTCTAGGATTTGATTTAACAGGTCTAGGAAGTAGGGGTCTAGGTCTCAATATAGGTGGGCAAGGCTTTAGGGGTCCAGGACCCATTTTGATGGGAGCAGGAGATAGGGGCCCAAGACCAAATATGACAGTACAAGAGATTAGGTGTCAAGGACGTGGTGCCACATTCCTAAGAGCTAGTGGTCCAGTACCTGGCAGAATAGGTCCAAGAATAATGGACATGTCAGGGCCAGGGCTTTTGGGTCCAGTACCAAACATAATATGCCCGGGATCTAAAATGCCAGGTCCAAGATTTGGTTTTCCAATGCCAGACACGAAAGAGTCAATGATTAGGGGTCGAGGTCAGTATATTGGAGGCCCAAGTATTCAAGGCTTATGCCTAGGGAGGGAGAGACCTGGATCAGATTTGACACACTCACAAGTCCAAGGGCTAGATCTGAAAATTCCAGTGCCAGACATTCAAGATGCAGATAAATCCAGTTCAGTTCCAGTTACAAGAGGCCCAAACATACGGGGTATAGGGCCAGATATAGTGAGTACATGCACACACGGTGCTAACCCAAGAAGAGAGGGTCCAGGTCAAGTCATGAGTCATCAGGAACTGTCAATGAAAGGACAAAATCTAACACCAGATCCACAAATGAGAAGATCGGATCTACAGGATGAAAGGAGAGGAGAAGGCATTAAGAACCTAGAGGTACAAACACTCACACTCAAAGGTTCCAACCCAGTCGTGAAGGGAATTTCTTCAAAAGATTCTGGGTCCTACATAATGGCCTCAGACATGGAAGGCCCTGGGCCAGTTAGAGAGCCATGTGTGATCGAGGAAAGGGGAGATCCAGTTGCCAGTTTAAGATGTTCTGGCATCAGTGACTCAGCTGCAGAGATGAGCAATCCAGGATCAGATATTAAAGGTCGAGGTGGTGCTATGAGAAATTACAGTCCTGAAAGAGGCATTAGACCCCATACAACCTCAGCGGTTAAAGTTGGATGTGAAGATATTAAGGGTTCAAAATCAGCTATTTTGAGTAGAGGCTCAGATCAAAGTCCCGATTCCAAATATCTAGATCCAGACAAAAGAGGACCACGAATAAGCAGCCCTTACCCAGGTCTAAAAAGCGAAAACACAGAGAGACAAAGGGCCAGTATGAGAGATCCAGGGTTAAATTTGAGAGGTCAAAGTCAGGATACGAGCACAAGACCTGACAAAAGAGGTGAAAGGTTAGGTCCAGAATCAAATGCAATGTGTCCAGATTTAAGCTCTCAAGGACAAAACACAAAAGGTTACGATCAAGATGTACGAAATTCAAGTCAAAATATCAGAAAACCTGACATGCAAAGGCCAAAAGGAGGTCTATGCCCAGATTTGAGGACTGAGAGAAGAAATCGGGACGTCAGAGGTCCCTTTCAAGACACAAGGAGTCCAGATTGGAGAGGTCCAGGGCCAAATGCTGGTGGGCCTGAATGGGATGGTGGCCCACGATTAGATATGAAAGATGGATGGACACGGTCAAATAGAAGGGAATCAGATCAGAGAGGGCTAGAAAATCAAGATGAATGGAGAGGTCAAGGGCCTTATGAAGAAGGGCCAAACATGGAGGGCCCAAGGCCTGCTAGGAGAGGATTGGGAGGTCCAGATTTCAGTGGACCAGCTTCCAATAGAAGACCAGATATAGAAGGCCCAGTACCTGGTAGACAAGGGCCTAGAGGTCTACCCTTTAGGGGGTCAGCACCACATAAGCAAGGGCTAAATTTTGAGGGGCCAGAGCCTGATAGGAGAGGGCTGGTGGGTCCAGATTTCAGGGGACCTGGACCTGAAAAGAGCTTGCCAGATATGGAGGGTCCAGGACCTGATAGGAGAGGTCTGGGAGGTCTAGATTGCAGGGGGCCTGGACCTGCATGGAGAGGGCCAGATATTGAATGCCCACAGTCTGATGGGAGAGGGCTGGGAGGTCCAGAGTGTAGGGGAACAGGGCCAGATGGAAGAGGGTTGCGTGGTCCAGACTTTAGGGGACCAGGGCCTGATAGCAGAGGACCAACTATGGGGGGCCCAGGGCCTGATGGGAGAAGGAGAGATAGTCCAGATTTCAGGGGAACAGGACCTGAAAGGAGAAGGCCAGATATAGAGGGCCCAGGGCTTGAGAGGAGGGGATCTGGCTGTCCAGAATTTACAGGTCCTGGACATGAACGGGGAGGACCAAATATGGAGGGTCCAGAGCCTGACAGAAGAGGGTTGGGAGGTCAAGATTTCAGGGGACCAGGGCCTGAACGGAGAGGGTCAAATATAGATGGTCTTCGGCCTGATAAGAGGGGATCAGGCTGTTTGGAATTTAGAGGACCAGGATCTGAAAGGAGAGGACCTGATAGGAGAGTACCAGATATTGAGGGCCCGGGGCCTGATAGGAGGGGACCAGGCTGCCAAGACTTTGGAGGACCAGGAGATGATAGGAGAGGGTCAGATATGGAGGATCCAGGGCCTTATCGGAGATGGCCAGGAGGTCCAGACTTCAGAGGATCTGGCCCTGATAGGAGAGGACCAGATATGCAAGGTCCAAGGCCTGATAGGAGAGGGCCGGGAGGTCCCTTTTTTAGCGGACCAGGGCCTGATAGGAGAGGACCAGATATGGAAGGTCCAGGGCCTGATAGGAGAGGGCCTGGAGGTCCAGATTACAGGGGACCGGGACCCGATAGGCGAGCACCAGACATGGAGGGTCCAGGGCCAGATAGGAGAGGGCCTCGAGGTCCAGATTTCAGGGGACCGCAGCCCGATAGGCGAGGGCCAGATATAGAGGGTCCAGGGCCAGATAGGAGAGGGCAGCGAGGTCCAGATTTTAGGGGACCAGGGCCAGATAAGAGGGGGCCAGATATAGATTGTCCAGGACCAGATAGTAGAGTGCCTGGTGGACCAGATTTCAGGGGACCAGGGCCTGATTGGGGACATCCGGATATGGTGGGTCCAGGGCCTGATAGGAGAGCACCGGGAGGTCCAGATTTTATGGGACCAGTTCCTAATAGGAGAGGACTAGATATGGAGGTTCCAGGGCCAGATTGGACAAGACCAGGATGTCCAGAAACTAGGGGACAAGGAATTGATAGCAGAGGACCAGGAGGTTCAGACTTCATAGGGCCATGGACTGAAAGGAGGGGACCAGATATAGAGCACCCTGGGCCCGATATGAGAGGGCCAGGCCATTTAGATTTCATCGGACAGGAACCAGGACATGAGAGCAGGGGACCAGAAATGCCAGGCTTCAGAGGCCAAGGGCGTGGAAAGAGAGGTTGTGATATCCTACCAGATAGGAGAGGACGAGGAGGTCCTGATTTCAGGGGTAGTGGGCAAGATAGGAGAGGACCAGAAGGTCCAGAATGCAGAGGCCCAGGTCCTGATAGGAAAGGAGAAGGAGGTCCTGACTTCATGGATCCTGGCCAAGAAAGGAGAGGACCAGCAGGTTCAGACATCTGGGGCCCAGGACCTGATATGGGAGTACCAGGAGGTACTGACTTCATGGATACTGGGCAAGATAGGAGAGGATCAGAATGCTCAGACTACACAAATCCAGGGCCTGATATGAGAGGACCAGCAGGTCCTGAATTCATGGGTCCTGGGCAAGACAGGAGGGGACCAGGAGGTCACAACTTCATGGGTCGTGGCCAAGGTAGGAGAGGACCAGGAGGTCTTGACATTAGGGGCCCAGAAAGTGATAGAGGACCAGGAGTTCCACACTTCAGGGGCCCTGGGCCTAGTAGAAGAGGGCCGGGAGGTCCTGACCTCATGGGTCCTAGGCAAGATGGGAGAGGTCCAGGAGGCCTTGACATCAGGGGCCCAGGAACTGATAGAAGACCAGGAGCTCCAGACTTCAGGGGTTCAGGGTCTGATAGGAAAGGACTAGGGCTTCCAGATTTAAGGGGTTCAGGAGCTGATACAGGGTCAGGAGAATCAGACTTCAGGAACCAACAGTCTGATAGAAGAGGACAAGAAGTTTCAGATTTCAATGATCTTACTAGTAGAAGAAGCCGAAATCCTGAGGGCCTGGGATATGCCAGATGTCCAATTGATGAAAGGGGAAGGGAAGACTTTAGAGGGCCAAGGACAAACCAAGAAGCCCCTCATATAGAGCACCAAAGCTGTGAAAGAAGGGGCCCAGGGGATGGAGGCAAAGGGCCAGATTTTAGAGATGCTCAGCCTGACAGAAGAGGTCAAGATATGAGGGGACCAAGGATAGGTTTGGACAGTGAAAATATGGCAGAAGAATTGAGAAGACCAGGGTTTAGTGGGCCAAGGCCTTATAGGAGAGGTCCAGAAGAGAGGTCCATGGAGGGACCTTGGCCTGATAGGAGAGCACAAAATATGGAGGTTTCAGGGCCTGAAAGAAGAGGGAGGGGGCTGGATATGAGTGGCCCAAATATAGTGGATGATTGGCAACCTGACCTCAGGGCAACAGGACCTAATCAGAGAGGTCCGGAACTTGAGGGTCCTGACTTGGGGTTTCATGATCCAGATGATAATGTTTTTGACCCTCGGTTCAGGGGTGATTTCAGAGTCCCAAATATCGAGAACCCGTGGTCTGAAAGAAGAGGACCAGATTTCAGGAATCCAAGGCTCACTGGGAGATGTTTAGATGTGGAACGGCTTGATAAAAGAGGTCCAGACATCAGAAATCTAAACATGGAAGGCCCATGGCATGATGGGAGAGGCAGAGGAGGACCTGGGAGAGATCTCATCAGGGAAAGGGGCGCACAAGACATGAGAGGAGTTTCGAACATGGGTGGCCTTACTTCTGATAGGAGTGGTCCAGATATGATGGGTGCAAGAGGTTCTGAGTCAGAATTCAAAAAAGAGTTGCAAGAGTCAGGTATCAGGACTCCAGTGTCTGACAATAGAAGGTCAGACATGAGGTTAATTGAGCCACGATTGCAGGGTCAAACAGCAGAACATGAAAGGAAAAGTATAGGTCCACATGTTACTAGGTTCCGAGCCCCAGGAGGTTCCCAGTCCTCTCTGTTAACCAAAGCTATAGGTCCAACTCCCGACCTTGAAGGTAAACCTAATTTCCGCATTGACAGCCCCCATAATCAACCCATTGTCAGGGCCCTAAAACATAAAACACCTTTACTCCCTACTCCCACTGAGTGCCTAATCCGCTTTCCAAACCGTGTAATCAACAAACCAGATACTTTCAGTAAAATACCATTCACACATAGCTCACCAGACAGTCATGGAAGGGAGATGAATAGAACAACAAGTAGACTTTTGCATAGGGGAAAAGAGGTGGACAGACAAATGGAAAGGCAGGAGGTTGATAAAAGCAGTGGAGGAACCACATGCACACCTGTAGATATAAGCAGTGGAGGTGGGGGAGAAAATAGGAAACAGGACAGTGAAAATGATAAACACATAGGCCATGTTTTGTGTGAGGCTACCACTGTTGTGGACTGTCATAAGGATTCTAAAAAAGCAGATCAAGAACCAGGAGAGAAAAGGACTAAAATTGACAACGCTGAGACATGCCTTGGAACATAATCAAGCAGAAATGCAACCAACCGTAAGGCAGGACAAATTCCACAACACATTTAATTATATTGTGTATAGTAGTCGTTATAAACTCTTGGGAAAGCCATTTAAGAGAGACCTTCTATCTCATTATGGAAACGTGCGGAAGATTTTACTTTACTTTGTTGTTTCTTAAAAGATCTGTACTTTTTTTATTTGGTTTTGTCAGAATGCAGCCTTGTTCTTTCTGCTGTTTATCAATTGCTTGTAGAATTATTAAAAATGTGTTTCAAGTTAAAAATGTTTGTGAAGCAAAACAAATAGACAATTTATATTTTCTTAATGCAGCCATTGTAGTGTCAGGACCCTGATCCCTGATGTGGTTTACATGTTTAACCAACTATGATAATAATGGCCCGTTTCTAAGGTCTTTGAAAATGTGAGAAATCAATAAAATGGAACGCATTTACTGTGTCGTCGTGTTTAACTTTTTCTATTGTTGTTTTGTTGAAAGTGTACAAGTTTCAAAGTTTAGAAAATTTATCACAAATCAGTGTACTACATGCTAGACGTGTGCAAATTTTCCAAAGATGCAGACCCATCCATTGTCAATATATCTGTAGAATTGAGCAGACTGTGCAAATAAATGTCCAACTGTAAATGCCATTGTACATGGCAACCAGAAATGCTCCCTTAATAAAAGCCAATCACCGTGAAAATAAGTTTACATATTAACTGAATCTTTTGTAATATTTCGAGTTTATTAAGGGAAACGGATCACTTTTTAATTTCCTCTACTTTCTACCCGCCCATGATAAATGGAAATGTACCAAACCCTACCCTACTTTTCAAAACGGGGGGCAAAAATAAATGTGTTTGTCACACATCAAAACAACTGGAAAACATCATATATTAATTTAATACATAATATGGCGGCACAGTGGCTCAGTGGTTAACACTGTTGCCTCACAGCAAGAAGGTCCTGGGTTCAATTCCCGCCTGGTGGCACGGTGTTCTGGTTATCTCCTGATCAGGGGCCTTTCTGTGTGGAGTTTGCACGTTCTCCCCGTGTTCGCATTGGGTCTCCTCCAACATAAGGACCCCGACTAAAAACGTGCAGAACACTTCCCGTCCTGTCCCTGACCACGACATGGGTACATCTGGACCTGGTCCCCGGGCGCCGACGAAAAAAGGGCTGCCCACTGCTCCTGGCTGCCCCTGGAGGAAGGACGGTCGGGATGGGACAAACACAGAGACCAAATCGCATCGTTCACCACTGCGTGTGTGTGTGTGTGTGTCACCCTCCGCATGCATGTGGTTAAAATGTGTGAATAATAAACAAGTCTTCTTCTTCTAATATACCTGGTTGTGAACCAATCAGCGTAAAGCTCCAGGTGCCGTTGTCGTGCCAAAAAGTCTCATGGATGAAAAAGTCATTTTGAGGCAGAAACAACATTTCAGCGACAAGGTAGGAGCTGCAGTCACTTGTTGGCAAGTGCAATACTGCATTTTATGGTTTGGCATCGCTTTTTGGCGACCGATTACTTTTTGGCACGACACCATCGTTTCCATCTGGGAACCCCTGACCGTGAGCGGTGCTGAAAGGTTCGACTCTTTTTTTCTGATTCGCTTCTTGACGAGTCGCTCGGAGCCAGAAGAGTCGGTCGGTCGGCGCCGATCTGTGAATGGAATTCGCATAAGAAATCCTCTAATTCTTGCAAGACTTGGTGCAAACTGTGGATCCCAGAACATTTGAGCCTAATTTAGAAATGCACGGTGTGAATCACAAAAATAATTGACTGATAATTTACAAAATAAATATAAAATTATTATAAATAAAATAAATAAAATATTTATTTATTATTTTTATATTTATATTATATTCTAT
>OMKR01092795.1:0-10000 GCA_900302355.1 Cyttopsis rosea
CCGGCGAGCCAGACAAAAAGAGCCTTTCAGCGGAAGCCGCTCTTCTTCTGACAAGGACGCGGCGCTCGCATCCCCGACTTAATACGGCGAGTATTGAGCCGACTTCTGGCGCCGCGTCTGCGCCGGTGACAGCCGCAACAAAAGCAGCTACAATAGCCCCCCGTTCGCGATGCATAATTGAAAAAGCAGCTTCATTAGTGGAGCTTTTTATGGCGCGCCTGGCGATCGGAGGTGGGGAAAATAAGGGTTCAGAATTTTGAAACTCCGCTCCGGGGTTTGGAGCCCAGAGCTCCCCAACCGATGCATCAGAAAACATGGAAACTGGAATTTCACTCTGAACCTGGAATTTTCCACCCCTGCTGACAATCGGGGTAAAAATGCAAACGTGACATAAGAGAATAGATACCGATGTATGGATACGACAGTAATACACCAATCGTGGACACACAACTGGACATCATATGTGTGAGCAGTGAAAACATCTAAATGGAAGGACAACCCCAACAAGCCATGATGCCGTATGATGCATACAAGCCAACGTGAGGAAGACTTTTGGACCATTTTCGAGCATTTTCATTTATTTCCACCTGTTACACGAACCCCCCCGCGCTGCTTTAAAACAAACAAGTGGGTTTAGATATTTATTTATTTATTTATTTATTTTGGCAGCTGCACGGATTTACAGCAGCACTAATGGACTGTTAATATGTTGATGTGTTCAGAACCACGAGGCATTTTGCTGCCAAAACCGATACGCATCAAACCCTCGCTGACGGAACATCAAATGAGCGTTCCTCCGACTTTCAACTTAAAGCTCCAACAATTATTTGCTACATATGAAAAGGGAAATGGAGACCAGGCGATAATAATGCGTGCAGAAGCGAGCCCGAGGAGGAAAAAAAAAACAAAAAAAAACAAGTAAATATTCTTCACAGATCAACAGCCTAACAAGATGTTGACACGGAAACCTAATTAAGCTGCGGTTTGGTGTGATCGCAGGTTCCTCTGCCGGGGTTCGACGCTCGGCCTCCTGGGCCGGAGAAGCTGCCGCAGCCGGCCGTGACTTTACAGTCGGTAGAAATTACTATAAATGTGATCATGTAATTAGGACTGATCTGTAAACAATTTGTACTGTTCTGTCATCGTATAAATCGGATGGTTGCTAGGAAGTGTTTAAAAATATATATATATATTATGGTCCCACGCAGGTAAGATCGGTCACTTTCATGTGGTTCGTTAAAAAGAAAAAGGAAAATTGTGCATTGAAGGGCCAAACAACCTGTTAGAATAAAATCGGTTGGGCCTGTGTGATTAAATGGATGTGTCACATCCGGGGGCAGAAGAGGGTGAATGTTATATGAAAATATAGAGAAAAGATATACAGCACAATTGATTAAATGGTGTGCTTTAAAATGTATTAAACACTTCATGATGGCATGATGAATGTTAAAAATGGATTCCAAAATCAAATTTATTCTTCAAAAAATCAAATGTATTATATTTAATTATAATTTATTGGTCCAAAGACTTCACATCATTGCATCATTATTTCATATTACGTGCACACCGAGTCTCTTCTGCGTTAAGAAGCGACATGACCTCGATGCAGGGTCTGTCCCTCAGACAGAGGGTGCCCTGGTGTGGAGCAGTGAAGTGTCTCAGCAAACTGATTAACCCAAACACATCTCCTGATTACCATTAAACAGCACAGGTGGGTGATAAAAACTCCTCTCTCTCTCTCTCTCCGTCTCCCTCCCCCTCTCTCCCGCTCCCTCCTGCACTGTGCTATCAGGGAATCGGGGAATAAAACATATCACAGTGTCAATGAAGCTTGTCGTGAAAATGCAAATTGGATTTGGGAATTTCAATTCCATCTTGCTAATTATCTGATGCTTCCATACGATACAATCTAGAAATAAATAAAGGCAGAAAGCGAATGAAAACAAACACAGGAAATTGCCGGGATTAATTTGCGGGTTAATTTTGCAGGTTTTCTATAGAACACGCTACACATCTGTTAAGCAGAGCATCACCGTCCCACCTCCAAAGACACACACACACACACACAGCAGCTTCCCCTAAAACCAGCGTCCTCTAACACGAGCCAGAGCGGCGCGACAATAAAAATTCATCTTAATCTTGTACATTCTGGCTGCAAGCCCCTCCAGTCCCAACCCCGCGGGTGACGATAATTAATCAAGCTGGCATTAAGCAGGTGGAGTGCAGCGCTAATATAACAATTGACAAGTTGATGATAAGAATCAATGGAATGGATGACCTTGGCAGAGGTGCAGAATCTGGATGGAGAGATGAGAAAGAGAGTGTGTGGGCGGGGCATGATGATGTCATGATTTCTCAAGAGCAAAATGTGGTGTTTTTTAAATTTTTTTAAACCAGCATTGACAAAACTGCTGTATTAACCCTGGTGTAAGTCCTGATATCACACACACACACACACACACACACATACACACACACACGCAAAGACACATATGGTGATACTATACAAATTCACAGGTATACACACACAAATGACGGTAATCAGCTGTACTCTGCTGTTTGAAGAGCAGCAAAGTACAGTTTCACAGAAAAATAATATTTTGTTCTCTGTGCAGCTGGTGTTTGCTTGATTTTCAGCAGATCAATACGCACCAATGGGCACATTCTGTGTTACGATGCCGTCCAAAAAGTGCGTTGTATGAATCATTGCGATGCCTCAAAAGTTCCGTGTGAGTGTGGAGGAGATCCTGAAGTGAAGTGTATTACGGCGGATCAATGGAGGGGGTATTATCTTGGAAGAATCAGATGGGGAGCTTCAGTCCAATCAATGAGGGTCGATTTCCATTCAGACGCGATACGATGTTGATGTTGTCTGCCTGGAGCAGACAACATCCCATTTTAGTTATTTAGTTATTTCTTTCTTGTGTGAGCTGATCAACTATATCTCTGCAGGGTCTTGGATAATGTTGCCTCATTACGTTACACGCCCACAGGGACACATTTAAGTGTCAGATGACTTATGAGACATAAGGAAATTGTTTGTTCGATGGCACTAAATTATCCTTTCAACTTACTGGAAGGCCGCTTCGCTATCTTTAAATCACTTTTACCACAATAACAGTGAGAAAATAAGTAGCTTGGAATAGGTCAAGTTTCCAATAGACTTTCCAATAGAATTAAGAGAAACTTATATTGTGAGCTGTTACTTAGGGTTGGAGCAATATGTCAACATAGATCAACTAGATATCCTCTGGGGATTTGGTTAATAGGTGATAGTTAGATGTTGTCTTTAAGGAGCATTACAGTCAGGTAATGTAGTTTTCTGAACTTCAGAGCTGTTCTATCTGCTTGGTGAAAATGTCCATATTACTACAGAGTTGTTCTCAATTATCTCTTCTTTAAATATGGAAACACCAATAGTCAGCCCCAAAATATCGCCTAATTATCGAAATAGTCAAAAAATATTGTGATATAAAATTTTATCCAGATCTCCCAGCCCGAGGTGTTTGTGTAATATTTTGCATAGAAGCGAAACACTGACTGATCCACTGATCACTTAATAATATTTGCTCTTTATCCAAACTCAATTGGCTGAAAATAAACTATAACAAAACTATTTGTAATTTGGAACGCCTGTAAAAAGCTATACAGCCTTAAAAGCTACCACTTAATAGCTGATAGCAGTCTGAAATGACTGAATTTGAGGCTTCCCCCTGAAGTTCATCAACAGCAGCCAATGTATTGGTAGTGATGACGATCAAACAAAATGTCGAACTTAATCTTTAGAATAAAACATTTGCAATTATTAGAAACAAGGGCTGGAAATAGTAATTTTTTCTGATCTTTAAAAAAATTGTAGTAGACCTATTCATTTTCTTGACCTGTTTATTCATGCCCAGTGCCACAGGGGGCGCTGGAGCTGTCGCGGCCTAAATAGGAGGGCAGTTTGTTTGTCACACATGCAGGAGATGGACAAAATAATGGGACCAAAACCAAGCAATATGTTAATATCATGGGCCTCATGAGGAGTAAGGCCATGCTTTGCCTTCAGAACAGCGGCAACAGCAGTGTAGTAGGATGTTAAAGGAAAGCTCCAGTTCTTTGGGGGATGAAGGAGGTGGAAACCTACTTTGCAGTTCAGACCAGGTGATTGGGGAGGCTGTGGGAGGCGGTTGACTGCATCCTGGTGTTCACGAGACCGCTCTTGAATGTGTTTAGCAGTGTGTGTGGGGGCGTTATCGTCCTGGAATATGGAACATCATGAGGGAACCGTCTTGGCACCGCAGGGCCCTGTAAAACCGCCTCATAGTCCTTGGCCGTTACACGATCATACAGAGCAATTATTGGACCCAACGACACCCAGGAGATGGCTGCCCGTACCATCAAGGATCCCTCAACCATGTTTAACAGTTGGCCATAGACATTCTGAGCTGAAGACTTCCTTTGGTTTTCCTCAAATGTAAAGCCGCCCAGAATTAGGAAATAGAGTGAAATATGACCTAGCAGATCATATTACCTGTTTCTGGGCTTGAACACAAGTGGTTTCTGTAAGGCAGCTTTGTGACGCTCTCGGGGTGTCGCTTTTGTTATGACTTTGTCACTGAGTTGGGCTTCCAGTTTGTCGTGAAAGAGGCTGTATTTTTGTGGCATTTGTCATTATTTGACATCCTGTGAAGTGTCCATCTATCGCGATCGGTTTACTGCCACTTACCACCACTGAGCCTCTTTTGTGATTGTCCATAGTTGGCATATTTTGTCATTCCCTTGATGCATTTAATAATCTGCAGTTTTTGTGACCGATGCCCCAGCAACTCAACTCGGGCGCCGGCCGTTGGACTTCTTTGACTTTTCAAAGCAATATGGGCGAACTGCCAGAATTACAATTATCAAAGTTCTTATTGTCCGACCTCTTTTATCGCGGACACATTGCATTTGTGATATTGCGCTTTAGTCTGTTCAAAGTAAAATTCCATTCTGGTGTGGTGTTTCTGTTATTTTCTATACACCCACTATAAAAACCTACAGACAATTTAGGTCAGTAAGCTTCACGTGCACGTCTTTGGGGGTTGGAGGAAACTGGAGCAACCAATGGAAAACCACACAAACAGAAAGGAAATTACAAACTCCACACAAACCTCTCCTATAGCGTATTTATAATGATTAATAGATTTTATTTGCATATTGTCCTGCTTTCACATAAAACACAGAAAAGCTTCTTTGCCGGCTTCTTTCTGAAACATCGAGATTCTCTGAGATATCAAACTGCTTGCTGTGTTTAGATTTTCACACAGTAAACACCATTAACTTCCATTTTTGAGTCCATTAAAACAGTTCCAACGTGGCATCACTTTTTCTTTGGTGCGCCGTGTTACTTTTATTTTAAGGCTTTAATTACAGTCCAGGCTTTAATTTGGTAAAGTACAAAGTCCATTTGAGTCCAACAAGTGGCGACTTTTGGTCTTTTTCTTCTGTCTGAGAAGTGAATTACTAGTAAATATTATGAGTAATCATTGGTGGGAACAGTACAGGAAAGCCACACTTAGTAAAAGTACATATATCTTACTAAAGAACTACTCATTAGAATACTACTATTTATCCGACATTAAATGTACTCAAGTATCAAAGGTAAAAGTAAATGCTGTGGAGAATAAAAAGCCAGACTCTATTTTGTTGCTATGAGCTTAGCTTTCCGGTCGCCACTATTTCCGTATTTTTCGGAAAGCAGAAGAGGCACTACGTTGGGTAAGACGCCTCTTTCACTCCAACATAAGAAAACTTTTGTTGTAAATATGGCCCCAGGTGTTGGTCTCCATCAGCGGATGCAGCTGCAGGTGGGGGCGGCATCACCGCTGGAAGAGGCCGTCGCTGCGGTCGTCGCTCTCCGACACGCCGCTCTAGTCGTGGCTCTCTGGGCCCTGCCTGCGCTTGTTGTTTGTTCCGTATCGACGCCACAAAAATGAAACTTAACACGGGACGAACAAAAACCCGTGGACCAAAAAAAAACAAAGACAACAACCTGCTTCAACACTTAACAAGTTGCCCAATTCCGTGGGGAAACCGGACACCCGGCAACTCTAAACACGGGCTCCAGAGTGTTTGTTTAGACTTGACTACAGCTTGGTGCCTGGATATGACCTTTGATTCACCGACACGAACCTCGTGACAACTGACTAACACCATTGGCTGCAAGTTTCCCTCCGAGTAACGAAGGTGTGCAGGGGAAATGCATTGGAGTAAAAGTATAGTACACTTATTTTCTGGCTAAATGTAGATACAAGTTGACAGAAATATAATAACTCAAGTAAACGCTCAAAAAATTAGTATTTTTGTATTTTTATTACTAATACTATACCAATAATCCAATTGTTTCTCTTTAAGTTTCATGGATCAAGCATTAGGCTGTTTATTTATCCACTACAGACAGGTGTATATTCCTGCTACAAGCCAGTGGAATGGTGATGTTGTCCTTACTTGGTATGAAATGTCGCCGGCACCGCTGGATCAAAAGTAAAAGGAGCATACGCACACAAAGCTGAACTAGAGCATTTCTTTTCAATTTCAAATTGCCTGTTTTGTACCCGTTTGGCTTTCAAATTGTCCGTCTGACTCAGACTTGGGAGACTTTAAATACTTTCAGAATGGCAGCGCGTTCGCGACCTTCACATTATTCAGTGAAGTCAAACTATATTGAAAACTGTGCAGATTAAATGTTGACGACAATAATCAGAGCTATTTATTCTGAGTAGGTCCCCGTTGTCATTGTCGACAATAAGAAGCAGTTATGGTGGAAAAAGGTGGAAATGTTTTCATTTGACGGAAATGGAGCTCTGGGCTCATATGCTAAACTACACATTTAGCTTTTAACTGAAAAATGCATTGACCATTTTCTTTAATTATTGTGTCCATGCAAAATAACATTTTATTGGCAAATTCATTGCCTACATTGATATTTTTTGTATTTGATATTTTGCATACGTTTTAAGAACGGATTCAATTGAATTGACGGAGCAACCTTTGTTAAGCACTTTCAAGAAATTAACAATACATTTAGTTTATGACGAGACAAGGCTTGTACTGGAAATGCCGTCTAATGTGCAATTTGTTGGGCGATCAAAGCAGCTGTTAAGCGATTCAGAAAATCTTTAAACATTTAAAGAAATAGCAGTTTGGCTTTGTTTTTTTGTTTTTTTTCTTGTTTTGTAGCTTTGTTTTTCAGTCAGTTGGTGATCTGGTTTTGTTGAGCAGCAGAGCAAATCAGGCCACAGAACCAGGCTAACATTGGAAGTCAACGCCTCAAATTCTCTCTGTTCCTTCACTGATTCCAACTCTTCCAAGTGTTCAATAATTTGAATCAATAAAATTAAAGGTATAAAAATAAATTTAACTGATTATTTAAATCAGTTAAACAGCTAATTTTAATTTAGTTTACAAATGAAGCCAATTGATAAAAACCCATGGATTGACCGATTCATTATTTTTCATTCTTTCTCTTTCGCGTGCCTTGTAATTTGGCACTGTACTGTACTCAAGGCTTTATTTTATAAATAAACTAAACAGCGACAGCAGACAAACATGTTTAGATTTGATGTCAGTCTGGTCTCCGAGCTGTCAAACTGAAATCTTTTCCAGTTATTTTTCTGTTATTTCGTGGCTTCGAAGAAATCATGACAGTGAATCTAATTTGATGGTGCGTGCAGCGGGGTCGGGTCAGTCACACATAATGAAGATGGGAAAATGTGTCAACGTTAACCCTTTAGCTCCCTTGTCGTTTCAACGCCAACTTCGGCAACGTCGTTCGAAAATCAACCGCCTTCGTCTCTGCAGAGATGCACTAAACATAAGTGTTGTTGCCGGCTTTTATTATAACACACATGAAGCCCTGGAAAATGAGCTTGAGACTACTCTCTGCAAGGCTCATGAACGATTTGTTTGTTTGCGATCAAATCTTTAAAATGACCCAGGAGTCGGAAGTCACGTCGGCAAAAGAGTCGGTAACAGCAGCCAGACGCACAGACGGAGCGTCACGAGTCATGCATCAAGGCCCGCGGCGTGCCCTTTAAATACACTTTTTGGAGATTCGGCTCTTAACGAGTGACTCATTGGCATTCCACCAAAATAAAGAATTAATTGACAGAATTAAATTATTCTTGTGAGAATCCCATTCACAAATAAGAGCCAAGCTACTCTTCCGACTCTTGTCGCACCAAGTCAATCAAATGAAGAAGAGTCGGAAAATTGAAAGAATTGTTTTTCTGAGTGATGATTCTCCAAAAAAAGCCAAACTTTTCATCACGAAATCTCTAGAAGAACAGCTTGACTTATCGTCCTGTGGGAATCAATGCCACAGCAATGACAAAATAGCACTATTAGTCTCGTTCGACAGACTCGTCACTTCAAGTACCTCCTGCATAAAAGCTTGATAAAGCTGCACATCTCCAGCCCTAAGGCGAGGAGGAAGCAGACTGCTTGGCAGCCGCTGATTTAAAGGACTAGTGAAATGCCAGTACAGAGACAGTGGTGAAGCAGATTGCCGTGGACCCAGTCCTACCTGGCAACCACCTGCTTGACACAGTAAAGTAGGCTTAGCCGCCTCAGCGCCTCCATCACACACTGCGACGGCAGTCGACCTTCTCCATCCAGTCCTTCTAAATCCCCGACAGCTCTTTCTCTTGAACTCGCATGCAAAACCCTCTTCCCTGAATACACTGGCTGAATCCTGGGAAATCAAAGCCCGGAGATGGATATACAGTACGTTCTGTATTCAATGTCTCATTGCATTGCTTGTGTGCTTCCAAGTACTCGCTAGCTCCCAGACCATTGAGTTTGTATTTAGTATAGGTCTTGTTTGAAAATCTTCACTAACTCTGCAAGACAGATGTAAAACACAGGATTGCCAAACGTTTATGTAAAAATGCAAAGTGTCACATCTGATTAACAAGGTCAAATGAATGCATGAAACCGTTGCATCGGAAGAACTGAACTAGTCATGTATTGAACGTGATGCTGAGCAACACTACTGCTCTCTAGTGTTCTTGACCACAATTTTCTGTTCTCACCCCGACCGAGTTTCACCTCAGAACCTTCAGAGTTTGGAGGAGACACTGTGATTACAGGCTGCAGAAATGGGAATCTCTCAGCAGTGCAAAGAGAATTACCTGCAGCTACCATGTCGCCGGGACGCTCTCTCTGCGCTAGGTCTGCCTTTGTGTCTATTGAATGTCTCTACCTATGAATTTCCATAGACAAGTGAAAACAATTCTACATTGGGAGACGAAAGCAGTATAAGGAGATCAAAGCCACCATTTAACATTTCTTAGCTGCGAACACAAGGACCCTCCTCTGGGTCTCTCTCTCTCTGCCTGACAATTACTGTGCTGCTAACACTAAACACTCTAAATTAAAGTTTGCCTGGCGAACGGCTCACATTCATCAACAAAGCGAGCTGAAACGTGCCACCCTATAAAGAGTGAATAATGCCAGAGAAACGAAGCCGTAAGTGGATTTTCTGCCTGTTCCCCAGCACGGCTCTCACATCAGAGAGCCCATTTGAAGTGTTAAGTCTTAGAAACATTAATCCCTGTAATTTCAGGTCTGGTGTTCCTCCTCTGTCAGGTACATCGGCGCTGCATTGGCGATGCACTAAAACAGCCCGGACGCCCCCGTGTTAATAATTAGAGTGCCGCGTGTTCATCCTCACGAGGTAAAACGGCACTTGCTAAATGAAGGCCTGTCACACTTTAATTGTCTCCGCCGAGACGGGAAGAGCGGCAAGAGATGGGCAGAGGAAGATGGAGTGACGCAGGGAAGGAGGGATTTCTTTTCAAAGTCTACAAACACATGGCGTGTCACAGTTGTGAAGTGGAAGCTGGAAAAAAAGTAATTACAGCGATGCCGGAATTGCGGCATTGTGCCATTTAAGCTTGAAATGGACTACATCTGGGTTTGTTTTGTGTGCTTATTTCTTTCTGGGCGGCGGGCGGGCGGCGGTGGTGAAGGAGAC
>OMKR01092798.1:0-14743 GCA_900302355.1 Cyttopsis rosea
CCTGGAGGAAGGACGGCCGGGATGTGATAAATGCAGAGACTGTATCTCATCGTTCACCACTCCCTGTGTGTGTGTGTGTGTGTGTGTGTGTGTGCGCGCGCACGCGGAGACAAGACAAAAAACAAATAACACAAATCTATATATTTCCTTTAATATATACAGTATATATTTTTTTCAAATTAAATTTTTGTGCTCCTCGAGTCATGCGTGGTTGTCGCTCCGCGGGCTCTCGGCCTCTCTCTGGGTCAGGGCGTCTTCTGTGGGGTCCCGCAGCCGTGTAGACGCGCCACGACCGCAAGAAGGCTCAGAGCACCAGGCTGAAAGAGTTTCAATTTTCTTCTCATTCTAGAAGAACGAGGAGCCCCCTGCAGCTCTCTATGATCCGGAAGTAGATGACACCACTCACTTTCCCACCGCCTCCAACACAGACAAGTGACCCGAAGCTCCGCGGCAGCAACAATGATGGAGCAGCTCCAACTTTTCACCTTTTCCATACGAGAGCGAATAGCTGCGGCGGTGGGAGAGCTCTTGTTCCTGCGCGACAAGGTGAAGGTGGGAGAAGACGTGAGAGAGGCGGTGAGCGACAAGGTGATAGCGGCAGGAGGAGACATTTTCATAGAGTTTGAACGGTCTGTGGTGGACTGTGAGAGCATAGGGAGGCTCTCGGAGCAGGAGATCTGCAGGCTGCACAAAGTGCTGGATTTAATTCTGAGACCTGGAGTCAAGCTGCACAGAGTAGGTCTGTATGAAGCACTAATCTATCATCTGTCTGTCCGTTCATTATCTATCCATCATCTATCTATCTACCTATATATTGCTGCCATCGAGCTCTTTGTGCTTAGGTCCAAGTATCCACAAAGAGGGTACAATGACACCACAGTCCATTGTTTCCTCAATGGCCGCCATCTTGGTGCAGTGTGCGCTCTGCGCTCTGAAAGCATGGGGGAAATTCAAGATTTATGTATGAAATGTTATATATGTACAGTTATATGAAATAATTACTATAAATTATTTGGTATGAAACAGCGCAAGTTGCAACCTTTTCCTACAGCAGTGGGACACTGTGGCAAGATGTGGGCGCTATTGATTTTTACATTTTTAAAATGGAAACATAGGTGAAATGAGAATTATTGGACATTTTGATTAGATTAGAGCATTAGAAAACTCAATGCAAAATATATTTTGAAGAATGCACCATTCGTAAAGGTTTCACACATCTTTCTGTGTGTCTGAATTTCAGTAGAGCCCCAGCAGCTCTCTGTCTGTAAATAGGAGCTTCCCCCTGAGCAGCAGGAGTGGAGCCCCAGTCTGGGCCAGGAGGAGCCAGCCACTGAAGTGGAAGGTGAGCTCTTACAGATAACTGGGCATTCACTTAGATGACCAACTGGGGGAAGTGGCTCAGTCGGTAGAGTGGGTCGTCTAGTAATCAGACGGTTCAATCCTCCTGCTGCAGTGTCCTTGAGCAAGACGCTTAACCCCTAACGGCTCCTGATGAGCCTCGCATGGCTACCTCAATCGGTGTATGAATAAGTTATGTGTCGCTTTGGACAAAATTGCATAATGTAACTGACATGGAGTGTCCAGTTGGAAAATGTCTGCTCCAGGGTTCAGCGGCGACTGCACTTCCTGTGAAGGCTCAGGATCTTTGGCACGAACCAGAGAGTGAGTCAAGAGCCCACTGTGCTTATGGCATCTCACTATGGTTTGGCAACCTGCCTGTCCAGCTAAAGGCCCAGGTTACACTCCTCACACAGAGAGCCATGAAGATTACGGGAGTCCAGCAACATCCCACCCTTCAGGCTGTTTTTATCAGACAGGCCCAGAAAATAATTTCAGACCCTACTACACATGTCCTCCACTCTTGAGTACCTCCACGACTTCCTACCGCCAGGCAGACGTTTCAGGTTCTCCAGTGTAGGCTCAACCGCTATAAGCACTCCTTTGTACCCCTGTCCATCAAAGAAGCACTGAATACCACCTATGAGAGAACTTTTATCCCATATTTTCGTCTTAAATACTGTATGTTGTGGTTGATTGTATTTTACATGTAATTTTGATAAAGACCAATTTCCTTCAGGACAATAAAGTCTGTCTTATGTTTTCTTACACACATTTCAGTTCTCACCATATCAACTGTGGTTGAATGGTGAGAGCGGTATAGTAAATCAACTTGCTTTGCCTTGCCTTTGGTTAATTTAACACCAGAGAATATATCCTCCACTAGTTTTGGCAGAAAGTGAGCCATCAATCAAAAAAGTGGCCCTTTTTTGACAAATGTCAATGATATATGACACCTCTGGTGAACTTTTGACTCCCCTAGTGAAGTTTGACAGAAGAGCAGTTTTATTTATGACAGGAGGAGGAAGGGAGGAAAGGAGAGAGAGGAGAGCGGCAGAGGTAGATGTCCCGCTGGGATTGTATTGATGTGCATGTGTCACTGTTGCTGTTAACTGGGGTTAGGGTTTTAAAAGTTATTTAACGCATTGATGTGAATTTTGGTGTGTGTGTGTGTGTGGCTTCCACCACCATCCCGTCTCTCCGTCCCTCCTGGACGGACTCGGTTTCCTCCGCTGACGGAGCTGGGACAGAGCCCCCGTCCCGGGACGCTCCGTGAGCAGGGAGGAGACCTCATCCATGTGATTTCGACTTCATTCTCGAGATTTGTACTTTAAGATCAGAATTCCGAATTCAGGTGTATTTTGCGTGGCCCTAATACTCGGTACTGTAATATCTCTGTACTTGCTTTCCCTGGGTTGTATTATATTTCGTTTTTGTGTCTCACTGCTATGCCGATGACACACAAATGCACCCATTTGTCAACCCCAATAATCTCAGTATTCTGGGACCATGACTCAATTGTGGTAATGGAATAGCAGTGGAATGGAATAGCAGTGGAATAGCAGTGTTAAAAAATATTTCCGTCAGGGTAGTCTTCCCTTCCCTTCCCTTCCCTTCCCTGCAATATTGTATATCTTTTCAAGTAAATGTTAGATATCGTCTAATTTCACATTATTAACTGTCAATAGGTTGGGTTATATTCTTTGTTGGTCAAATAGTTTGCTCTGTAGTTGCAGTGTTAACTACATTGTTGTGGACTATTTTTCTTAGCGGAAAATAGGTATACTAGTTATAAAACTAGGTATACTAGTTATAAAACTAGGTATACTAGTTATGAAACTAGGCATACTAGTTATAAAATCATTTCAAATCAATGAGTGGGATAGTGGCATAATGGAGCCAGCCAGAAATGAACCCTCTTTTTCAGTGATCAGCCTTTACTCAACATCCTAAATTGTGAGTGCCCTCTCTGACTTGTTTAATAATCCACTCTTTCTTTCTTTCTTTTTTTCTAAATGGGTTCACTCCGACTGCCTCGCTTCAAAAAGGCCGAACAGACCGAGGCAATGATGGTTTTGTCTTTATTCTTGCGTCGCGACCTCTCGAGGACAAAACGACAACGTGAGACTGAGACGATCGGCAGTTTTGCTTTTGTTTTTTGTTTTTTTTGTGTCAACTCAAAGTACATCAGCGGAGTAACGCAGGAGACCGACGGTACCACTGTGCAAGAGTTCCACCAGGTCATCGCAGCTGAAGAAACATTTAATCCAAACTGCGAATTAAACCCTGCCTTGTGTTCTTTGTGCTGTTGAATATTAGTTACGTCCTAAGATTTTAGTTTTTTTTAATGTAAAGGTTCATTATCAAGTTTGCAGATGATTCTGTGATTGGCAGCCTCCTGCAGGACCATGAGGTTGGCCATGGTCCGGCCTTGTACAATTTCATCAAAAGGACTCAATTTCTCTAAGACAAAAGAGATGCTTCACGGCACAGAGTGTTATCAATGACATAGCTTCGGAGACAGTAATCCAATATAGGTACTTGGGCACCATCCTGGATATCAAAACGACTATTGATGCCAACACTGACTCCATCTGCAAAGAGTTTTTCGAGAGAGGAAGGTTGAGAAGGTTGAGGGGTTTTAACATTGAATGTTTTATGCATCTTTTATTGAGTCATTTTTTTAAACTTTTGCAATGATTTGTTGGTTTGGCAATCTCAGCATGGTTAACAAAAATAGACTGGGAAAGATTTAAAAATTTTGCCAAATGACCATTAGCACTAACTTGAATGATCTTGGCCATGTTTATCAAGTTAGACCCATTCAGAGGGCAAAGGCCATTCTGGCAGACCCTCAACCCCATCTTGCATGCAGAATATCGACTCCTGCCATGAGGGAGGAGGTGCACTTTCCCTAGGAGGGCCAGACAGACAAACAGATATCAAAAATCATTTGTTCCCTCGCAGGACTCGACAATAACGGTTGCCCGGTTGCCCGGTTGCCCTTGGCAACCAGATTGAGTCGATTGGAAACCATTTTATGGCCTCTGGTTGCCCCCCTTGGCAACCACTTTTTGACATAAAAAATAGGGACAGCGCACAGCAAAAGGTGCATGTTAGAGAAATCTGCATTGCTCCATTGAGATTAACCTGTGTCGCTAACAGAAACAGACTGAGAATATTTCAAATGATTTATTCTGCAGGATAACAGAATAAGAGAGGAAATACAGTGACACTTAAAGGCAGTGAAGATCTACACAATGTGACTTCCTCCTCTGCAGGGAGAGTCTTTATACCCAGCAGTCAAGGCCCTGGGCTCCTTAGCGCTTCATAGTGATTTTCTACTCCTGGCCAATCCAAACATGTGGTAGATAAATAATCCATAGACAAGAGAGGGAGAGGATTACCTCAATGTCTCCAAAATTTAAGCCTCCTGCTTACTATAGCACTCACCAATGTGTACGAACACCATATTGTCTAATCTCAACACACAAATGAATCACTGTGGAACGTCACCTAGCCTCAACTGGCTGGAAAACATAATCATTAACTCAGAGTACAGCGTGACCTTCCTCTCATCCTGTGCTAAGAGGGAATCCTTGTCCAAATATACGAATATAACATCTACATGTAATCAGTTGCAGATACATTTTTTATAATTGAGGCAAAAAGGTCAGAAGATCACATGTAAATTGAATACGATACAAATTACAGTATCCCAAATCACTCAAAATCTCTGATTTAATGTAAACCTTTAGGTCAAATCCATCTGGAGAATCATCTAAATTGCAGAATGTCCTGAGAGTCCTCGCATATCTGGGACACCTAACTCGGCGGTCATGGAAAATCAACCTCAGACGGGCAGGGGTCTCAGGGCATGCTGCCCCAAATTGACCAAAGACCAACAGGGCTACTCTCTAGGGCAACACATTTCGGGAAAAAAAACCCTCACGCCACTCTACAATTCTAGTTAGAAAACAACAAAACACAGAAAAATCATCATGGATCAGATTACGGAACACATGAATACTGTACACAATACTATGCAGATATAATGGGATTCAGAAATGATTACCACTTATTATAATGGCAACAACAAAATTCACCGTGTCAGCATAATCATAACGCACAAACAACGCGTCCTGTAAATATGAGTCAACATAATTAGACACAAACATCGTCTTCATCATCATAAGGTGGTTTCCAATCGTCCAGCATGGCTGCTTGGTGACCTGTGACCACATAGACTTCAACTCTTGGGTGAGAGACACACAATATTATCAACGTGGGATACATGGATCAATCCCTGCGAAATAAATCTGAAACCCAAAAACACCGTAGTGGAACACCAGAATAATCTAATCACTATGTATGCAAGTTATACTCTTCATAGAATATCAATTAGGCTAACAGTGTGTGAATTGTGCAGGATTGTCAAATTTTCAGACCTAATCGTATTGGTCTCCCTACCAGCACTTCATTTTGTGTTACTTAACCTTTAATAATTCTATGTCCTAAACATGCTAAACTCGTATACGACTCTAAACGCGTTATGTGTTTTGTGTTACATTTGACCCGGGTGCATTCAGCGATAAGTCATATCATTTGGCATTTTCAATCAAGATATTCACTTTTACTTCATAAAATGACAACATGACGATGGAATAACCAGCGATCAAATTCAAAATGTCCTAAATTGTGCCTAATTCTGTTTCTGCCTCATCATTAATCCACTAATTATTCCAACCAGTGCCCAGAATTTGGAAGTATTATTTAATTTAAATTTGCCAATAACTTACTGTATTCTTAGAGATCATTAAATACTATGTGGTATTAGAATAAAAGTAGGAAAGAGAAACAGAAAATCGCCCCCCGTGGGCATCACTCAGGCGTCAGTCGCAGCCAGGGACGCCCCCTAGCTGCGGGCAGGAGTAGCAAAATAAGTGTCATTTTTATATATTTATATTAAAACAATAGAATTAATAATTTTGGTTTTGGGAAGAAAATGGAATCGACGTGGAAAGGCACGGGGCTACACCGCCCCAGCGTGGTCACTGAGCAGCCCAGGCCCTCGCTTTGCTGCACACATGACCGCAGCCCAGATCCAGCCAGGCCTCAGCAAGGCTGGACAGACTGCCCAGATGGTAACCCACCACTGAATCTCAAGGTTGTTCCTGAACATGCATCATTTTTTTGGGAATCCATAACGGGGTTTCCCCTTCATTGGCCACTCGGTGGCAGCCTCTTTAATGGCCACACCGCATTCTAAAAACGTTGCCTTTTAAAAGTGTGCTACTCATAGTCATTGTCTCGTTGAACACTCAACCTCCCAGGTGCTCCAAGATCAGCAACAGGGTGCGCTGAAGCCACGGGTTACCGTGGCAACCACACCCATGGCGTCCCTTAGGAACCAGGCTCCGAGTCGCATCCTGCTGGGACTGCAACAAGTGCAGCTGGTGGATCTCGCTTTTCACATCTGCAGCTCAAACCTTATTAACTAAATTCAATTCCATGATTAAAGTGGTAATCCATCAGCTCGTCTTCTGTGAAAAGTCAACTGAGAAGCATTTGATTTAATAATATAAATAGAATATGAATTTGGGTTGGGATTTTTACCATCCCTACTTTTACCATCGGCTTCTGTGGTCGCTGGGTGGAGATTTTCAGAGATTTTCAGGTTTTTTTTTCCTGCTCTCCATTGACTTCCACTGTTTTGTCGAAATCAAATCTCAAAATTCTATATTTCATGATGATGATGATGATGATGATGATGATGGTAATTGATGTTGCAGGTTAAACCACGTTTTTCAATATTCTTGCTTAGGATGTTTCAACCTGCCTCATAGTTCTGCCTCATCCTGTTTTCAAAAGCAATGTAGTGGATGTTAGAAAAAGACTGAATGGCACTAATTTGGGAAAAGTAAATATTTAAATTTGCACCGGGGCCTATCACCATCATGTTACGACTGGTAGTGTTGGTTATTAATATCTACCAAAAATGGAGGGAAACCATTTACATTTTGAATACATAAATTACATATTTTATTGAATTTAAACAACATCACTAAAAGTCATGAGTAACATATGTACAAAAATGTATAAAGATATAACATATGAAGTGTAAATGAAGGCACTGTCCACCAGGGGCGCTGCGTTGGCGGACCTAACCTCCATTTGACTTGGAATGGCTTCCGGTTCAGTCGGAAGCCATTCATACTGTCTACTCTATTGGTAGGTACACATACACATGCACGAATGAAAGCGGAGAAAGTGATTAAAGGTCCTGAAGCTTTTAGAAATAATGAATAATAATAATAATAATGAATTCTTCGTGGTCTCACCGACACATTTGGGGGCGAATGTCAATTATCCATCAGCAAAAAAAAATCATGTTAACGCAGCTTTCCACACAGTGACCACAGACGCTATCGGTTCGGTGAGTATCGGTGAGTGACTAATATATGTGTGATTTTACAGGTGCCCTCGAGCAAGGCACCAACTATATACCAGTATCACCACTCCCTGGACCGTGGATGTGATCAACTGGGACCAATGACTCAATCTTCAGTTGGGCAAGTCTTGTTTTAAACAGTTCTGACTGCTTTCTTCGGGTGTCATCGGTCCCCACATGAACAATGATTTTATCAATCCTGTGGTCAGACAATATCTGGAAACAACATATTTTTAGCATTGTACCATGTGCCACGATAAATGCGGATGGCTCCCTAGATCATAATCACGTCATGCAAATGCTCCGTTCTCGTGCCTCAGAAAACAACGTCACGGCCGCGAGGCTCCAGACGCAGGGCCCACACATAATCCCCATTTTGGCTTCCCTGCACTGGCTGCCGGTGCCCTACAGGATTGATTTTAAGATCCTTGTGAATTTATCAGGCATTGCATGGATTAGCACCATCACCGAATTGCTATACCCCTATAGCCCAGTGAGACCTATCATCATCTAATCAGAAACTTTTAACTGTCCCCTTCACCAGACAAGCATGCAGAGGTGACCGTGCTTTTTTATAATATGTGTATTTATTTACTATGTATGTTTTTATGTGTGTGCATTTTTTTATATTTGCATTTTTTTTATATATTTGTGTGCATCTTTTTATATACAGTATGTGCGTTTTTCATTTGTTTTCTGTGAAGCACTTTGTAACTCCATGTTTTATAAAGTGCTATATAATTAAAAGTTTTTCATACTTCCTAAGATTTAGAGTGAGTCCAGATGCCTCACAGAAGGGTTGAATCATACTTGGGAAGCACCTTTAAGAAACAGGGCAGTATCATCCGCCAACCAGTGGTGTAAAGTAACAAAGTACAAATTCTTTCTTATTGTACTTAAGGATTTTTTGGGAGTACTTTACTTGAGTTATTATATTTTTGTCAACTTTTCCATTTACTTGGCTGCATTTAAGCCCAAAAAAGTAGACTTTTACTCCCATACATTTCCCCTGAACACCTTCGTTACTTGCTACTTGATTTGAAAAAGAATGACACATTTTGCAATTTGAATGCAGGTTGCATTGCATTTCTATTCCACTTTAAATTCTATTTTGCACAATGTTGTCCTATTGTGCATTTTTATAGTTTTATTCAAAGAAAAGTTGAAATATGCAGGCAGCAATACGTGGGGTCCAGGGAATTAATTTCGACAAGGTCTACAATAGGGAATGTGACGTTTGCTTCTGCAACCTTACTTACCTAACCCAACTCCGCCACACCACAAGAGCCAAGGATCTTCGAACTGGAAAAGCAGGTCAGTGCTCTAACTGAAGGTTTGGACTACAGCAGGCGCCTGAAAATTCCGTTCGAATGGAATCTGCTGTCTTGCTGCTTAGTCACGAGGTGGTACGATGGAGCATGTCCACGAGGTGGTACGATGGAGCATGTCCCTGTAACCATGGCATGTGCCATGGTTACAGGGACATGCAGATTCCATTCAATTCTCGTCTTATCAGATGAGAATGGAATGGAATTTGCTGTCTTGCTGCTTAGTCATGAGGTGGTACGATGGAGCATGTCCCTGTAACCATGGCATGTCTTGCCATGGTTACAGGGCAGGTCAACATTATTACAGTTCAGTTCAGGACATGGCGCTTCAGTACTTTTCCATGTGCCGCATATTAAAGTGGTAATCCGTAGCATTTCAGAAGAGAATTCAATTGGGATGTGAGTTATATTGATGATGGCAATATTAATATTAATAACGATGGCTGTATTAATAAATTGCCACCACCCTTCGACCTTTTGGTCATATAATTGACCACACATGAACACAACAAAGGTTAATAAAGAAATAAATGAATAAAAATAAAATATGATACGTAAGAAACATTACAACCATAGTAGAACCCTCTTCATCCGAGTCGTAGGGGCTTCCTGGTTGTTTCCAGGACGGGGTCGGATTCAAATCAAAGGTGTTAGTTTGCATGTGATTTATCATATAGTACATGTTGTTTTGGGCCCTTTGTTAGCGGGTGGCACCATGCAGTAGAACTGTTGTTAATTGGGTAATCTGGCTGTTCTCTACACACTTGAGTCTGATTTGGACAGTTATTGGCCAGAGTATGTTGACATGTGGCTTTATGTTGGGTCCGGATTGCAGCATTGCAGGGGGTGGAAGCTCGGCAGTTTATAGTCAACCTGTGTTGTGGCATGTGGTGCCAGCCAGTCTCTACTTTGAGCGTCCACACGGTGCAATTACCTTCTTTCTGATTGCAGATCTGCAATTATATTATTTTTCGTGATACCAAAACAGTGGAAGGACGATGATCAGGGAGACGCCAAGCAGCCCGCACAGTGTTCCCCTCATGCCACCAGGCATTCGGCGGAACGGGTGCCAGGGCCGCTCAGGGTCAGAGATGATATCTTTGGACGTCTTCAATTTCTCTCCATGTATAATGTTTACCTTTAAAAGTAAATGCAAACCAGTACTGAGAACTCTTTTCTACCGGAATTTTGATTCACCCGGGACCTGTGAGAGTATAGTGGTCGGATTAGGTACTACCGGAGCCCTGTGTCGCACCGTGTCATTTATCACAGGCAAATCTTGTACAAAACGCCAGGAAACCCCATCTGCCTTTTTAACAGGCAAGATGGGTGTGTTGCATGGAGAGGTTGGACACGGTGTAACAATGCCTCTTCATTCAAACACAGGAGTGATTCCCGATTCTGCATCTGGTCGGAGGGGATGAGCGTGCGGCTCCCGAATCTACCGCAAAAGACATTTCTTGATCGTTAACTGTTAATTTAATCAGTGTTAATCAATCATTTCATCACATGCTGAAATTAGGGGACAACAGAAAATAACCTTCATGAATTTCTAGTAACATGTTCTTTGTCTCGTAGCGTTGGTGAGTGGTTCATATCTACCTGTTTCTGATGTTCTGTCTGCCCCGGCGTCCCGTCAATCTCCCTCATGCCCAACACGTCACGGTCCACCCCCCTCCGTGTGGTCACTCCGGACATCGGGCATAATGTCCTGGTTGGCCGCAATGGTAACAGTTCCCTCTTTCGCCTCCGCTCTGGCTCCGTCCACGTCCTCGTCCACGGCTGGGGGCCCAGCCTCTCCCTCTGCCTCTGGTTCGACCGCCGCCCGGCAGTGGGTGTTGTATGGCTTGGAGTTGGGCCATTTGCAGCTGGGCTTGTATCCTTTCAGTCTCTAGTTTCTCATTACGCTTTATATCTTGTGCCTGCTTCTCTGCGTGGGCGGCGTGATGGTGGACGGTCAACAGCTCGAGTTCTTATCCGATGCATGAGGCTTTCACCGGTTTAGCGATTTCTGGTTTCATGCCTTCCAGGTAACAGTTCTTTAATTGTTGTTCGTACTGGGAATCATTCCCGTCCGGGGGGTAGGGAATTCCGCTGTGAGTGCAGAAAACCTCCCCCAGCCTGGCAAGGTAAGAGTCACATGTCTCGCTGTCCTCCTGTCGACAGTCTTTCACCAGCCCCCAGTCCATGCGTAACGGCGTTCAATACTGTCCATCAGACCTTGTGTGGTGGCATCAGATCATCCAGACCATCCAGACTCGGGTACAATGTTGACTGAGGTGGCGGCGGCTGGGGGACTGGTGTTGGCGGCTGTTGGATCTGTGCTGGCCATTGTCGCTACGGTGGGTTCAGGACAGCCGTCGTGGTTGGCACCGGGGGAGGTTGAGGAGTGGCATACGGGGCAGATAAATCAATGTGTGAGATAAATCAATAAAGTATTGATTACACAACAACTTCTTGTCTTAGGCCTCAGTTTATTTTCGATATTTGCAAATACCGGCAACATCGACACTTGCCAGAGGTGGTTGCAAGACAACTGGCTGCACATAAAGTTCTCAAAGAAGAAAGGCAGTAAATTTCCCCTAGTTATCTCCTTACCAATGTCAGAGTAGCCTACACCTGCAAGTTGTTTTTCTCTAGACTCCAGAAGTATGGCTTTGTTTCTGAGGTAAAGGTTGCTTGATGTTCCAGGTGGCCACCATATTAAAGTGGTAATCCGTAACATTCTCAACAATCCGAGAAGAAATCAATTGAGGTGTGAGTTTTATTGATGATGGCAATACAGCTGGCTATTCCAAGGCTGTATTAATTAATTGCCATCACAAAGGTGCTATACAGATAAAGGTTGTTATTATTATATAACCAGCACCTAAGTTTCAGCGATGCTTTATGATGTAAGGCTTTGTGATGTCATACTTTATGATGTCTTCTCCCGGAATGCACGTTTGTAACAAGCTGTGCTGCGGTGGAGAGACTTGTGTCCTATAGATACAGGGAGAGAAACTAAACACAAAGAGCTTGTAAAAGGCACAAGTTGAGTGCTACAGACAACATTCACTCTTTATGATGATTCAAAGCATCTCTGAAGGAAGATTTCAGTCAGAACGAAGGCCATATTGGATGATATTATCATGTGTTTAGTCAGTTGAAATGAATGTCTACATTTGATGTCAGCAGCTGCAGCAGTCATCCGCCTACTGGTTATAAGCTGTAAGCAAAAAATTAAAGGAAATAGGAAGTTATTAAATTTGTTTAAATAGGTTAATAAAAAGGAAGTTAGAGCAACAAGAGAACATCAGAATTGACAGGAAGAAGGACAGGAGTCGTTCTGAAAGTCAAAGTTGGTCAAATCCTCACCCGTGCCGCAGTGGAGACTATTCTCTTCATTTTTATATTATGAGATTATGGTATTTAACTACAAAGAGAAACTTTTTTTAGGTGTTTGTGACTAGAACATGAATGTTTTCTCAATCTGATCCACTTTTTTCATGTTTTTGAGTTAAATTTTGTCTTCTCTCTCTAGGAATGGACTCTCCCAGTCTCCCGTCTGAACTGAATTTCTCATGTTCCATCTGTCTGGATGTGTTCACCAGTCCCGTAACCTTACCATGTGGACACAACTTCTGCAAAGCCTGTATTACAACATGCTGGGATGGTGATGTCCAGTACCGATGTCCCCTGTGTAAAGAGCGTTTCCGCACTAGACCTGAATTACAGGTCAATACCTTCATATCGGAGGTGGCTCAACAAGTGAGAGTTTCTATTGAACCTAGAAAAGTTTTCTGTGATGTCTGCACTGGGACCAAGCAGAAGGCTCTGAAGTCCTGCCTAGAGTGTGCAGCCTCGTTCTGTGACGCCCACCTCAAGCCGCATCACAGAGTACCAGGCCTGAGAAGACTTAAGCTGATCCACCCTGAGCACAATGTGCAAGACAGGGCGTGTAAGAAGCACAGTCGACCTCTGAAGCTGTTCTGCAAGACAGAACATACGAGTGTTTGACAGTTCTGCACAGAGTTGGACCACAAGCACTATCCGGTTGTTCCTGTAGAGGAGGAATATGGAGTGAAGAAGGCTCAGCTGGGGAAGACAGAGTCTGAAGTTGAGCAGACGATCCAGGAGAGACGGCGAAAGATTGAGGAGATAAAGCTCTCAGTGGAGCTCAGTAGAGAAGACGCCGACAGAAACGAAGCCTCTGGTGCTCAGGTCTTCACTGTTTTGAGGCTCAGCATCGATAAGTGTCAGGCTGAGCACAGTGAGAAGATCCAAGAGAAACGGAAATCCATAAAGAAAGAGGCTGAAGGCCTCATCAAAGAGTTAGAACAGGAAATGGACAAGCTGACCGATAGGAGCACTGAGGATCACCTCCATCTCCTCCAAAGCTTCCAATTCCTGAGCACTCCTCCACCCACCAGTGACTGGACAACGTTCAAGCTCAGTCGTCCATCGTATGCAAGGACCCTGAGGAGCTCCCTGGATCCACTGGAGCAGACGCTGAACATGGAGATGGAGAAGCTGCGTGAAGCTGAACTGAAGAGCCTCCAGCAGCATGAAGTAGATCTGACTCTGGATCCTGATACAGCACATCCCAAACTCATCCTGTGTGTAGATGGGAAACAAGTTCATCATGGAGAGAACTAGTGCTGTGCCCATCGAAAACATGCCTTTTCAGAATGGGCCAATTCCTTGGCCTCCGGTATTGCTGCTTGCACCCTCCTGGCTGGCTCGCTGATAGATCTGATGACAATTTGTTCACTTTTCTGGCCACTAGGGGTGACACAGAACTGCTCTATGTTTGTTTTTGATTTAGCAAGACTCATTTTTGTAAAGTCTGAGAGTTGTGTTTTGTGAACAGTGTTTTGATGCTTATTGCGGAAATGCACTGTAGTATTATTTACTGTGGAAAGACCTCGTAGTAGTTACTAAAGTGCTACTATAAGTTTGTTGTTTGCATTTATTATTTAGTCTTTTGTATATCTTGTATATAATTTAGGATGGATTACCACTTTAAATCTTTGCATGCAATGAATTTCATACAGTACACAGTATTCTGAGTTTTAAAAACCGGGTGTCGGGGGCGACATTCCCGGGAAAAATCACAAGAATCACAAAAATCATGCAGCCGGAAGCAATTCATACTTTCTTACTTTAAAAGATCACTTACTAATATCGTATGTGGCCTGATGTTTTGTTTATTTTTTGTCTTGATTATTTGATATATTGTTGTCCATTTAAATTCATTGTGTTTAATTATTCGTGGCGTTGGACTCTGAGTAGTCTGTTGCGTTAAATGGTTCCTTCATAATCATTTACCATGTTGTCCACCAGGTGACGCTGTTGAGCAATCCACGTAAATAATCCCAGGTTGATTATTGTAAATGAATCAGTCCATTTATTTTACACGTAAAACATAGTTTTATTTCCTCTTTTTCATGAGAATCACAAACACACATATACGAGGGAAACCACTGCGGTGCAAGTGGAGAAAGTAAACATCTTGAAACTTTTAGAAATAATGTATTATAATAATAAAAATCATAATAATAATAATAATAATGATAATGAATTCTTCGTGGTCTCACCGACACATTTGGGGGCGAATGTCAATTATCCATCAGCAAAACAATCA
>OMKR01092800.1:0-17420 GCA_900302355.1 Cyttopsis rosea
TCACTTTCTCCCAAGCCTTCTCTGAATCATTCAGATGTTCATTGGCAAACTTCAGACGGGCCTGTACATGTGCCTTCTTGAGCAGGGGGACCTTGTGGGCGTTGCAGGATTTTAATCCATTACGGCGTAGTGTGTTACCAATGGTTTTCTTGGTGACTGTGGTCCCAGCTGCCTTGATCATTAACAAGTTCCTCCTGTGTAGTTCTGGGCTGATCCCTCACCTTTCTCATGATCATCTAGACCCCACGAGGCGAGATCTTGCGTGGAGCCCCAGACTGAGTTGATATTCATGATTGATAGTCATTTTGTGTTTCTTACATTTCTGAATAATCACACCAACAGTTGTCTCCTTCTCACCAAGCTGCTTACCTTGTGCAGGTCTACAATCTTGTCCCTGATGTCCTTAGGCAGCTCTTTGGTCTTGCTCATGGTGAAGAGGTTGGAATCTGATTGATTGATTGATTCTGTGGTCAGGTGTCTTTTATACAGGTAACGAGTTGAGACAAGTGTCTTTTATACAGGTAAATTGAGATTAGGAGTACTTTCTTATAGCGAGAGGACTAATCTAACCGGTCTGCGGGAGCCAGAATTCTTGCTGGTTGGTAGGGGATCAAATACTTATTACACTCAGTCAAATACAAATCAATTTATAACTTTTATATAATGTGATTTTCTGGATTTTTATTTTTTGATATTCTGTCTCTCACTGTTAAAATTAACCTACCATAAAAAATTATAGACCGTTCAATCAGCAAGGGATCAAATAATTATTTCCTTCACTATGTATGTGCTCCTTTATATGCTCTTTCCATTGTTGGTTGCGGGGCTCAACTTTCCCTTTCAAGAATACACTGATTGGACATATGTGAGAGGTGAAAGGCAGCTGCAGTGAATTTGTTTGAAGCAGCGTAGCTAGTTGTGGTCAGTAAACAGTCGATATGGATGAACAAGAAAGACCTGCCACCTCAAGTGATCAAAAAATAAGGCATACTAGAAACATACATAGAAACTGACCATCTTAGAGAAAGAAACCTTGCATTTTAAAATGGAATTCTGGGACTGAAAGTGGCAATCGATGGGGTTCATGGCTGTGTTGGGTGGATTACACTATAAGTGTAATATATTTTACTTGTGAGTTGAATTTCTGACACGTGTGTGCTTTGTTTTGTCCCTCTTCTGCTCTAGGTGGTAAAAACAGGTGGAACACCCAAAGTCCCTGACTGCTTTCAACGCACACCTAAAAAACTCTGTATCCCAGAGAAGGCTGAGATTCTGGCTGTGAATGTTGACTCCAAAGGTGTGTCATCTGAATAAATCATTAGTGTTTACTTGTAGTTTGAAGGGACCGTTTCTGACCCATCTCACTGTTCCAGGAGTCCATGCAGTACTGAAAACCGGTAACTGGGTGAGGTACTGTATCTTTGACCTGGCCACAGGCAAAGCTGAGCAGGAGAATAACTTCCCCACCAGTAACCTGGCCTTCCTAGGGCAGAGTGAGCGCAATGTGGCCATTTTTACTGCTGGACAGGTGAGTTTACCACCTCTGGAGGAGACATTTTGCAGAAATCATTTGTTGTTATGCATCTTGGACACATCTTTTCAAGCCCATGACATTTTACTGGTCTTTCCTCCAGGAGTCTCCCATCATCCTCAGGGATGGGAATGGTACAATCTACCCTATGGCCAAAGATTGCATGGGTGGAATTCGAGATCCTGATTGGCTGGACCTGCCGCCTATTGCCAGCCTGGGCATGGGTGTTCACTCTCTTGCGAATCTTCCTTCCAACTCCACCATTAAGAAGAAAGCTGCTGTTATTATCATGGCTGTCGAGGTTAGTAGCTGAAGTAATACACATAATGTCACACAAATGACAAATGCTTGTAAGATTTCTTGTAAGATTTAAGATCAATGGGCTGGTATTTGGGAGCACTTGCAAAGCTGCTTGTATGCATCTTAGGTAGTTATTTTGTTTTTGTTGAGGCTTATATCAAAGATGGTGACAGTGATTAATTCATCAAGGACACCCAAAGGAGTTGAGACACTAAATCCTCACTGTTTTTTCCAGAAGCAGACCTTGATGCAGCATGTGCTGCGCTGTGACTACGAGGCGTGTCGTCAGTACCTGGTGAACCTGGAGCAGGCTTTCCTGCTGGACCAGAGCGGCCAGGCCCTTGGAGCCCTTCTGGGCCACCGCTGTGATGGCAACCGCAACATCCTGCATGCTGCCGTCTCTGTATGCTTCCCCGTCAGCAACAAGGAAACCAAGGAGGAGGAAGGTGAGCAAAAATTACAGGCAGGTGACGGGAGGATTTTTAGGAGATGGGAAACGGATACGGGGCGTGGCGGTGCTCCAGCTGGTTGTTAGTTTGTGCCTGTTTAAGTGCCTTCTGCTCCTTGCTCTTGTCTCCATGGTAACCGTCGGTGCCTTGTCGTTCCAGAAGCCGAACGGTCAGAGAGAAACACATTTGCAGAACGTCTGTCTGCTGTGGAGGCCATTGCCAATGCCATCTCTGTGGTGTCCAGCAACAGCTCTGGGAACAGGACTGGCTCCTCCAGTAGCAGAGGGTAACTGACCAACTACACGAAAAATAATCATCCACATTTCCGAGACTGATCACATTTCGGAATGCACCAATGAGATTCAAAGTCCTTAACTTTGTGTGGACTGATACTGAGTTCTGATCAGTTTTTTTTCCTCAGCAGTATAGACCATTTGTATATAACAAAATGATAGACTTATAATTGATTTTTGCCCATTTGAGACATCTGACTCAAAATCTGTTCTTCTTTAATTTCTGACATATTATATGGCTCTTTTTTATTTGTGTTTTTTAATGTTTGGTACCTTTAGTGAAAACTCTTGTCTTATTTCAGCCAATCGGCTTTTTTATTTATTTGCCGTTATCCAATGTTTAGAAGGGTGACAATGCAATGATCTTATAGACCCAGAGTCTACGAACTTTGGAAATTGTCCTTATATTCCTCTATGTCGTCTCCAGGCTGCGGTTGAGGGAGATGATGCGGCGTTCCTTGAGAGCTGCCGGGCTTGGCCGCCATGAGTCTGGCCCCTCCTCTAGTGACCACCAAGACCCTGTGTCTCCACCCATCGCCCCTCCAAGCTGGGTGCCTGACCCGCCACCCATGGACCCTGGTCAGCCCAACGCTAATCTGCTAGCTATTGGATTATCTTTTTAAGACAATTATTCCTGAAACAGGTTAATTCAGTCCTGACAATATATCCTATTTGGTTTGTTTACATAGACTAGAGAGATGTTCAGTGACTTGTTAACAGTCTCAGGCTGTGTAATGTACAGCTTTTACAGAATACTTTGCTCTTCTGGGCTGCCATGTGATTATTTACCTGTTGTGCCAGAATTGGCGAGACGGTGACATCTGGTCTTTCCTGGCATCTTATTTTGGACAGTATTCCAGGTGAGGGTTAGTTGATAGGCTCCCTCATCCCATTTCACTGTCCACTTATTGGCAAGACTGTTATAAATTACACCAAAATGAATGTTCGACAGAGACTTGCTTGTTCAAAGAAGCAACAAGCAAAGCAGCACATTTCAAAATAAGCAGTTTTGGATCATTGTAGTGCACTGTGCTTGTAACAGTAATTAGGTACAGGATTAGGTAGTTGATCAAGATCTCATGTGGAAAATATACAAGGAAGAGGGGGCCTGCCAACTGCCAAGCAGAGGTGGAACATTCCAAGCTCATAAAGTGAAATCTTGCCATGTTTTTCCTCTACCCATGCACTGATCCAGCTGATTTGACTCATTGGTTGGACCTCTGGGTTGTGCTGATTAGCAAATCCACATGGTTGACTCAAAATCCTGGTTTGGAATTTTACTTGCTGAACACGGATTTTCCACCACTGCTGCCAGGCAACACCAGATGCCTGGCAATGCCTTGCAATTTCGACAAAGTATATCATTTCTCTCTAGTCTACATAAAGAAACGGTATATTGTAGTCATGTCTCTTCATTGAAATTATGCAAAGAGCGTGCTATCTAACCTGGTTTTATAGATTGTCTGCTGAGGGAAACAAAGATTTACAATTTAATTTAAAGTTACGTTTGTGGTTGATTGTAATGCAAGCTGTTTCTTGTAACAGATGGTGACATTGACTTCATCCTAGCACCAGCTGTGGGTTCACTCACCACTGCCTCCACTGGAACCAGCCAGGGACCCAGCACTTCTACCATACCAGGTCAGAGCACGCCTCCAGTCCAAGAATATTGAAATTCATAATAAAAAAGGAAATCCACATTGTAAAGCTAGTACTAGGCAAACATTACACCACACACTTATTTTTGGCCATAATATATTCTCATTGTTTCACCTTGTTTCATACGTGTTTCACCTTAACCTTTTAAGCAATGTTGGAAAGGCCACATTAAATAAAATGCAAATTACATGCGTTTCCATCGTTTGAGTTGAGGCGTATTGACTATGCCCAAATGTTTATGTTCCAATCTTCAATGTCAGAATGCTCTTCTGCAATAGGTTGACAAGTAGTATTAGAATATGATATGTTCGGATGCTGGCATGAATTGAACAAAAAAGACAAATTGATAAAAAGTCAAATTGTGTGACAATTAATCGTCAACTGAAATTTCATGCTGGTGGCAGCCCTATAAATGGCACCTTTCATATCTCACCGAACCCCTCCTCTCCTGCTGCTCAGGTCCGTCCACTGAGCCTTCTGTGGTTGAAAGTAAAGACAGGAAGGCCAACGCGCACCTTATCCTCAAGCTGATGTGTGACAGCGTTGTTTTGAGGCCACACCTACGGGAGCTGCTCTCTGCCAAGTAAAACATAATTTCAATCTTATAAATCTTTCACTGTGAAGCAATTCATCATTCAAAGAGATCCAGTATGGCATTCTCAAACTCACAGTTTACAGACGCTTCCTCACATCCGCCAAGCTTTTCACAATGTGTTGTCTCTGTTTGGCAGGGACGCCCGTGGCATGACCCCATTCATGCTGGCAGTCAGTGGGAGAGCCTACCCTGCAGCCATCACCGTTCTAGAGGCTGCTCAGAAGATGGCCAAGGGTAGGTCACTGGTTTTCTAGCATAACTCGGTGTGAACACAAGTTCTACCTTTTTGTATGTTTTGGAAACTGGAAATGGAATGGAGCCCTGTCCTGTGTTGTGACTAGAGCTTTCACAATTATTACACAATCATTTAGCAAAATCATTAGATTACATTTCCATCTAAATGTAAAGTTTAAGCCAATGTTAGAAATGTCACAACAAATCGAATGCACATTTGGCATGTTTCCATCAGTTGAGTTGAGACAAATTAACCCAAGTCCAACCACATTTTTATGTTCCGATGTTCAGTGTCAATAAATGTCACTTCTTCAAACGCAGTGGGTGACCCCGGCATTGTGGAGAAGGAAGACGCAGACTCTGTATTTATGGAAATGATCTGCCCCTTGGGGACCAACCCGGATGACTCTCCCCTCTACGTCCTCTGCTGCAACGACACCTGCAGTTTCACTTGGACCGGAGCCGAGCACATCAATCAGGTCAGATCCTCACACTGGGATTCAGCAACAAGTATTTGGACACTAGAAAACAAGGCTGTGACGCTGCCACCAACAATGGAAACGGCATATAGAGGAGCACATGCATAATGCAAATACATTGAATGCCTGTTTATTGCCAGCTAAAAAAGTATAAAATATTGGATTTGAACACAATAACCTCATTGTTTACCACATTAAGGACCAGTAAGATCAAGTCACTTTATTTCCACCTTTACTTTCTATCTAGGATATTTTTGAGTGCCGAACCTGTGGTCTACTTGAGTCTCTCTGCTGCTGCACTGAGTGTGCTAGGGTGTGCCACAAGGGACACGACTGCAAGTAAGTGTCGGAATGCATATTTTTAAATAAACTATATTCCGACTCTTTAAAGGCTTTGTTGAGTCTAATCTTTTGTGAATTGATCTTATGTTCCCACCAGACTGAAGAGGACTTCTCCCACTGCCTACTGTGACTGCTGGGAGAAATGCAAGTGTAAAACGCTTATTGCCGGCCAGAAGGCTGCTCGCCTGGACCTCCTCTACAGGCTCCTCACAACTACCAACCTGGTCACGACACCAAACAGCCGGTAAAGCTCCACAAAGAGTGCTCTGTTGTCCCCTTCACTATCCATCTTTTGACATATCGTGTAGTAGACCTGTAATTAGCTTTTTTTTATTTTTTTTAACTATAACCATTTGTTTCCATTTCTAGGGGAGAGCACATCTTGCTTTTCCTGGTGCAGACCGTTGCCAGGCAAAGTGTGGAGCACTGTCAGTACCGACCACCACGCATCAGAGAAGACAGGAACCGCAAAGCTGCCAACGCAGAAGGTCAGCAGGACAGGATCGTTTCTCTCTGCTGCCTGTTAACGGCACAGACACAGACTGACGGTGACATCTCTGCCACGACCCTCGCTCACGCAGGGCAGAGACGCTGCGTTACTGTGTTTTGCTGTTCTGTGGTGCTTTTCTTTGACATAACTTTTGTGTAAATATCCCCTCTTGCAGACTCTGACATGCCAGACCATGACCTGGAGCCCCCACGGTTTGCACAGCTGGCTTTAGAAAGGGTACTGCAGGACTGGAATGCCCTCAGGTCCATGATCATGTTTGGCTCCCAGGAAAATAAAGACCCGTGAGTATCTTAACGGCACTCGATATCAAAGCTTTGGGTTTCTACCCAACTCCTACACCAGTTCATGCACACATTATCAAGACGCCTTGGTTTATGAGCTACGTCTGAGTTCCTCACAATGTGGTGTCTCCGTGTCTAGACTGAGCGCCAGCAGCAGGATCGCCCACCTCCTGCCCGAAGAGCAGGTTTATCTGAACCAGCAGAGTGGCACCATCCGCCTCGACTGCTTTACCCACTGCCTCATCGTCAAGTGTGCTCCCGACATTACAGTAGGTTTGGTTGTTGTGCAGTTCTACATATTATGTGTTTATATATTCAATGTATAGCCATTGTCTTGTTTCAGTTCTGTAATTGGGGGTGTATTTTCTGTTTTCCATTACTTTATTTCTCACAGTGATGGTATCAATATTGATATTCATTCATGGATGAAAGAAGTATGGAAAATTGTGTTCCTCACGGACATTACAATATTGGAAAAGTATATTGTAATACAGTTTTGGATGTAGTGTGAATCTAGAACCCCGTACACAGCCCTAGTAGCTATTGTGGATATAATCTGAAAGATACTGGATGATAATATTGATTTCCCAAGAATCCCTTTTGTGTATGTTCATGCTTTCCCTGGCGACCTGTATTGTTAGCCTTTATTCCCTGAATTCACCCTGGGGATTAATAAAATGTTATTCACAGCTTTAAATAGTATTTCCCCATATTACCTCCCACAGTCTGACAATACATTAACCTTACCCCTGTCCTGTTTCTCTGACTAGTTTATAGACACTCTGCTGGGTACATTGGTGAAGGAACTGCAGAACAAATACACTCCTGGTCGGAGGGAAGAGGCCATTAATGTCACCAGGAGGTTCTTGCGCTCTGTAGCTCGAGTCTTTGTCATCCTCAGTGTGGAGATGGCTTCATCAAAGAAGAAGAAGTAAGTACTTGATCTTTTCTTATTCTTCTACAGAAGTTGTGAATGTTTAATACAGATACCAAACCAGAGCAAATCAAGCCTGAACACCTGGATATCGATAATGTGATGACAATTGGTGCTTTCTTACAGTATTTGATCTAAACTAATGATAAAAGAGAATCATTAGTGACATGGATGTGATGATCAGGCAGGTAGGTTGACTGTTCATGCACTCCAGGATCTGAACTGTCAGAATTGTCCAATGAGTTCAGAGAATTTTGAATTCCTCTATTCCTCTAATGCAGCCCCAAGACACATTTAAGATATATCACAATATGGCAATAATCTAATAGCCAGACATTATCTAATCTCATATCTTATGATATTGATATTATAGAAATGTCACCCACCCCGATATCAAAACGTACAGGACACACAGACTAAATCTTCTATTTCAGTCTATTATTGCACCAACTGCGATATGAGCGTGTTTATATATTTTAAAATATTGATTTTCCTTCATCTTTTATTCGCTTCACACAGCAACTTCATCCCCCAGCCCATCGGGAAGTGCCGGCGTGTGTTTCAGGCCCTGCTGCCCTACGCCGTGGAGGAGCTGTGCAACGTGGCCGAATCGCTGATCGTCCCGGTGCGCATGGGCATCGCCAGGCCCACCGCCCCTTTCACCCTGGCCAGCACCAGCATTGACGCCGTCCAAGGCAGTGAGGAGCTCTTCTCTGTGGAGCCTCTTCCTCCAAGACCCTCACCGGACCAGTCCAGCAGGTCAGCTGTTTATTTAACGTCACCAGGACTTAACTGCCTATTATCTGTTTCGAACAAGGCTGTATAAGTCTTGAAATATTCTTATTATTGCATATGATCTGTATTCTTTGATCTACTTTCAGATAACTAGTTCTAGCTTTTGTTGACAATGTATCTTTTTCCTACCAATCTGCTGAGGAGTGCGGAAAAGTGTTTAAACAAATTGTGTTTCCACTGGTTTTTCCCCAGCTCCAGCCAGACGGCCTCCTCATACATCATCAGGAACCCCCAGCCTCGGCGCAGTAGCCAGTCACAGCCTGTCCGAGGGAGAGATGAGGAGCAGGATGACATTGTCTCAGCTGACGTGGAGGAGGTACGAAATGTGGCTCAAATAATTGGTTCAGAACAAGACTTGAAAGTAAAGTCTACTTAAAAACCCAGGAAAATATACTTTTTTGATAATGTTTGCATTTCTATCCAAGGTGGAGGTTGTGGAGGGTGTAGCAGGGGAGGAGGATCACCATGACGACCAGGAGGAGCAGGGAGAGGAAAATGCAGAGGCAGAGGGGCAGCATGATGAGCATGATGAAGATGGTAAGTGGAAAAATAAAATGGAGGGGAAAAAAATTTGCTGCGACTACCCTGCAATTCCTTTGAGGACCTCCTACGGGGCCATGGGTCACAGTTTGGGAACGCCACCTTTAAGATAGGCTCATGCTTGACGTAGTGTCCCCAGCGCAAGGGTGCGCGGTCAAAAAAATGACGTCATCGCGGCTGCCGCGTCGAGCATGAGGCTCCGCAAGGTCTCACAGCGTGCGCCTCTGAATTTTTGTAACTAGGTGTGCACGGAGAGGGGCTTCCCAAACGAATAAATCAGACAGATGCTCCTTTTTACATAATTATGTTTTTATTTTTTATTTACATGTGCGCAAACAATACAAATCAAGTGTAAATACACAATGTCTGTATTTTTATTTGTGACCTTTTTTTTTATTTTTTATAATTTTTTCATGTTGCTTTTGAATAAAGTAAACCTCAAAGATTGGTTTTGATAACTTTTTGTTTGGGATTAATTAACTACCATATATGTTCAGAGAAAGGAGACGGAGAAAGAAAGAGAAAAAGATTTCTAGAAGGTATCCAAGCAGGTTTATCTTCCAAAGTTACTCTTAGTCTTTTTAGTATGAAATTCCCCCTTTGTGTTTCTATTCCTCTCAGCAAGGAAACATCTGGCAAAGAACAAAGAGGACATTTGGTACTATAAAGATTAACTTTGGAAGATACCGATTTCATTTGTATAACTCAGACAGCTGAAAGCCTCGTTTTAACTTCTGATTAACTTCAGAATGAATAACTTTTACACAGAACAGGGACTGTAGAATTTGTCTACAGATTTTGAGGTGCTAGTGTGTTGTGTTTGTTTGTTTGCTCCAACCATTTAACACTGGAACAGCTGAGTTTTTTAATTTCGGTAATCCACTCGAGCAATTCGCAGCTTCCGATGGTATGGTGCGTTCAAAATTTCCCAGTAACATTCAAAAACCTCAGTGCGTAACTGAAAATTCTGTGTCTCTGACAGACATAACTCGAGCATGGCTGAACTTCAATTAAAAAAAAAATTGTACATAGTTTTGTTTTTAGTTTTGATGGGCAGCTTGTGTAGCCATGTTGGATAATGACTTCTAGTAACATTCGTTGACTTCTTGCTTATTCACAGAATATTTTGTTTGCATGCCCCATGGTGCTCCGTCTGTGGAGGCTTGCGCGAGCATGAGCAAGGCTTTAGACCCAGCGGCCCCTAAAGAATGTGCACATCTTTATTCTCTCCTGCTTACAGGAAGTGACATGGAGCTGGACCTGCTGGCTGCTGCCGAGACAGAGAGCGAAAGCGAAAGTAACCATAGCAACCAGGACAATGCCAGTGGCCGCAGGAGCGTCGTCACGGCAGCCACTGCAGGGTCTGAAGCAGGTTGGTCAAACACCGGTATTAAACTCTGAAGTGCTTGAAAATGTTTTCCTGTATTCCATCAAAAAATGTTGCCACAATTCTTTATTTCTTCCCTGTTTTCATTTTTGGATATGTTCTCCCTGTAGTTAATCTAGTTTTACTGTTTGTTATTTTTCTAAAACTAGATTTTTCTAAAACTTCAACAGCTAGTGGAATAAAAGCAACAAAAAAAGAAAGAAAATCTGTCATTCCACATTATTACTGTCAGTCACAGACTAAATCAGTCCTCACATAATGACTAGCGCTTAACAGTCAGCCCATGTGGAGTTAATTTTAGACTGGGTGTTTCTGTGTTTGGAGAGCTAATGATACAGCAGACAAAATGGTCCCTGGTTCAATGCTTAATGTATTTCATTTGCAGGAAGTAGGGTGTCCCTGGCATTTCCTATTTTTGGTATGGGCTCCTCTCTACTTCAATGCATATACAGTATGTTAGGGCGAGAGTGAATTTGCAAAGTGCACACAGTTTCCCTCTGAGAGTTCCCCCAGTTTAGTATTCCATCCTCACTTTTCACCTTTGTTGTATGTCATTTTGAACTAACACGTATCATTAAGATGTTCTCTCCTCCTAACATACTAATCAATATGTCCAGCTCTTCCAAATGCCATTTGATCCTTAATTGAGTGTTTACTACCAATTAATATTGAATGTTTGAGTCCCACTTGTAGTTATTAGGGTTGGGAATTGATAATATTGCGTATCAATGGCGTTTCCTCAACTATACCCTTCATCAATTCTCTTCACCGATTTCTTCATATATTATTTTTATACGACCGCAAAACACTATTTTTCTCCCAATAGCAACCATACTCTTACACTTTTTGGAAACTGTATATTTAACGTATCAAAGATGGTACACTGCCGCAAATTTATACCGTGGCATTTCATGTACGTGGCCACAGGGGGGTGCCAATTACCCGTTTACAAAATTCATTCTCCCTCAGGAAGTTGATATTACAGTTCAAACTGTAATAGATATAAATGAGAACTTTTCATGCATTATAGCCCAATTCAGTCCAAAATATAAACATTGATATTGTTTTAATAATGCATATTATTAAATGTGCATGACTATCGTGCAAGCATTGACAATAGATGTGGCTTTTTTCTTTTTTTAATATTTTTAATATCATTTGTCCGACAAAGTAATCTTATCTTATTGTGTCCTATGCTACTGTTGCATGTTTTGCATACGGCAAGATTTCCGTTCTTTTTGTGGAATCCAAAGTACTTCCGAACTTTAGACTTGAGGCTGGACGTTGCGTTGTATATGGTGTCCAACATTTTCTCCCCTGGCCAGAGAGAAGGACATATGCATGCACGCAAACCACTGGCTGGAGGCTCTGGAACACAGACTGGGTATCTGTTTTTGGCAGCCATATCAATTTTTGATGAATTGAGGGGGAAACACTATTGAATCAATCACTAAGCCGTCACATGCAGAATACTATTCAATCGAATCTATTATAGCATTTATTTTTGCTTTGCCATCATTATATAATGGATCTGAGAATCTGTAGGGAGAATCGGTAAGGGAAGCGTGTTTCGACCTGGTTGGTTCTTGCAATTTTCGAACAGTGTCTTTGGCTCTATTTCCCAACTCTAGTAGTTATCCTAGTAGTAGGATGTTGCTTTTGTCTCTTCCTTTAATGCAACTTTGATTGAGTATTAAGGTTAAATGACAGGAATGTTGAGATATGAATTCAGCTCCAGTTCACCAACAGAGATGGAGCCGTTGCTTGACCCGAAGCCTTAGTGTTGGCGGTTGTCACATTACTGTGGTTTGGGCTTGTGGTGCTGTGGTTTACTAATCTGCACTCCTGTGTGGAGAATGTTGTTGTGAAACATGGGAAGAGGAGGACTGAGATTGATGAATGAACACCACATTAAAACCTGTCTGCATTCTCCACTCCTCCTCTTCCCAAGGTGCCAGCAGTGTCCCTGCCTTCTTTTCAGAGGACGACTCCCAGTCGAATGACTCCAGCGACTCGGACAGCAGCAGCAGTCAGAGTGACGATGTTGACCAAGAGACATTCCTATTGGATGAGCCACTAGAGAGGACCTCTAGCTCATCCCACGCCAATAGTGCTGCGCAGGCACCTCGCTCCATGCAGTGGGCTGTACGAAACACACCTAGCCAAAGGGCCGCGGGCAGCGCACCTCCCAACTCCTCAGCGCCTGCTGGTTGGTGGAAGTTAATCATTTTTATTTCTCCATTTATTTGATAGAAATGTTTTTGTCCGCTTAAAATACCCGGCCTGTTGAGTACTGTTTTTTTAAATGAAGGATTGATATGTGATGCGTAATTTGTAGTGTATAAAAACTGGTTGAAGCTAATAGAAATCTATTCTATCATTCTATCTATCTTCAGCGAGCTCCACAGGGCTTATATACATTGATCCCTCTAACTTGCGTCGCTCCGGAGCCATCAGCTCCAGCGCGGCAGTTGCTGCGGCAGCTCTGGAGGCCAGTAACTCCAGCAGCTACCTGACATCTGCGAGCAGCCTGGCCCGAGCCTACAGCATCGTCATCAGGCAGATCTCTGACCTCATGAGCCTGATTCCCAAGTACAACCACCTGGTTTACTCTCAGTACCCCGCTGCTGTTAAGCTGACCTACCAGGATGCCGTCAACCTGCAGGTGAGCGGTAGTGCTGGCAAGGGGGGGGAGGAATCTAGTGTGCTGCCATATTTCGGAAAATTGTAATACAAAAAATGCTAGAGTTAATTGATGATTGGCACAATCAATCCACTGAATGACAGAATAACCTTGCATGCACCTCTCTTACATAGTACAGGACAGAATAGGTTAATTGGTTTGGAGGGTCTTCTTTACGCTGTTGACATAACATGTTATCATTGCTCAAATATTTTTGTGTGATTTCAACCAGAACTATGTTGAAGAGAAGTTGATCCCCACCTGGAACTGGATGGTGTCCATCATGGACTCTACCGAGGCCCAGCTGCGCTACGGCTCAGCCCTGTCCTCTGCAGGGGACCCGGGCCACCCCAGCCACCCACTGCACGCCTCCCAACACTCTGCTCGCAGGGAGCGCATGACCGCCCGGGAGGAGGCCAGCCTCCGCACTCTGGAGGGACGCAGGTAGATTTCTGTCTTCCTCTTTCACGTTCACATTGCATGTCTCCCGTTGACTTATCTCAGGGTCTGAAAGCCTTTTTGTGATGGAGTAGTAAGCCTCTATTAGAGAATCTTTGCCACTCATAATTTAGTAACCCTGGAAGCAAGACTAATGTAAATACACTTATACTTTCTATTTTGAGACAAGAGGACCCAAGACAATTGAAAATTTGTAAAGATATCATTGAACAGTTCTTATCCTGTACATTTAAATCTCCACATTGTCTTGATGTAGAAAATGGTTGTACTCCACACTTTTTTTATTTGTCTTTCTTCACACCAGCAATAACTAAGGAATTATTTTCTTTCTTTATTTTTCGTGTTTTTCAGGCGAGCTGCTACCCTCCTGACTGCTCGCCAGGGCATGATGTCTGCGAGAGGCGACTTCCTCAACTACGCCCTGTCCCTGATGCGCTCTCACAACGACGAGCACTCCGATGTGCTCCCCGTGCTGGATGTGTGCTCGCTGAAGCACGTGGCCTACGTCTTCCAGGCTCTCATCTACTGGATCAAGGCCATGAACCAGCAGACTACTCTGGACACGCCGCAGATGGACAGGAAAAGGTAAATGGAAAAACAGTCTGTTTGGTTACTGTTAGAACCAGCACAATGGCCTGTGGAAGAGTATTAGCTGCTAATGTTCTTACAGTTGCCAGTGGCAACGATGGCTGGGCAATATATCTTTATATATCTAGATGTCGTCTGGGATTTTGGTTGTTGTAGTATTGTGACATAGTTAAATATTTGTGGCTGTATTCATTCATTTTCTGAACTTTGTAGACTGTTCTAGCTGTTCTAATCAAAGCCTCTACCTGCTTGGTCATAATATCCACATTACTAATGATTGTTTCTTGTGTGTAAATATTGTTTGAAAGCACCAATAGTCCTCCCCAAAATATAGAGGAATTATCGATATTGAGGTTTTTCATAAAAAAAAATATTTTGTCAATATCGCCCACCCCTAGTGGTAATTTGTTTGGTTTTGCTCTTTTGATTTAATTAATTTTGCTACAATACCCAAACTTGCAATCAATATCATATAGTGATACCTGGAAATGCCCTGAGCTCAACAGTATTTGAGCTACTTTTCCAACAGTCTACATAACTTGGTTGAACCTGTGTTTGTAGGAATCGTGAGATTCTGGAGCTCGGTCTGGACAACGAGGACTCTGAGCATGAGAACGATGAGGATACCAATCAAAGTAAGTGGGATCAGAATCATACCAAAGAGTGTAAGGTTTGCTACTCAATTGCTGCATGAGGAATTGAGAAAGATCCAGAAACAACAGCCTCTGTGTTAACTGTTGCTGTGTGCCATTCTTCCTTCAGGCTCAACCCTGCAGGACAAGGATGAGGATCCAGTTCCCGCTGAAACCGGCCAGAACCATCCCTTCTTCCGACGCTCAGACTCCATGACTTTCCTGGGCTGCATCCCACCCAACCCCTTCGAGGTGCCCCTTGCTGAGGCCATCCCCCTGGCGGACCAGCCACACCTCCTGCAGGTCAGAATGCTAGCAACCAACTCTGTGCCAACTTAGAAGGTCTAATGTTGAGATTCTTTGAGAAAGAAAAAGGAAAGTCTGTTTGATGTATCAACAAATCTGGGTTCTTCTGGGTTGCCAAGTATGTGACAAATGTATAACCAAAGGACTTGGAAATAATTAGGACTGAGCATTTGGACCCTTATCCTGAAATTATAGAGCCTTTGGGGAAAACTACCCTCCAACATTAACATTATTAGAAGCACTGACTCCAGTCTTGTGTTTCTTCCCTACTGCAGCCTAATGCCAGGAAGGAGGATCTGTTTGGCCGTCCCTCTCAGGGCTTGTACTCCTCCTCTTACATGGCAACCAAAGGCCTGGCTGAGGCGAGCATGGACCGGAACTGCCTGGAGGTAAACATGGGCTCCTCTCTACCCTCCTCCTCTCAGGTATACCACCCCTCCTCACCGGACAAACACACCAGCAGCTGTGTTCTAATATCCACTGCTGGCTCATTTTACTACAAATAAAATGCCACGTCTTCTGTGTGGGGAAATAACCAAAGCTATCCAGTAATCATCATATCCTCTCCCTCCTCTAATAAACTTTGAAGGAGCTGAACAGTTGAACAGAGTAATATAAATTGGCATTAATTCCCACCAGTTGGAAGCGGGCAAAGTTGAAACAGAAGTTATGCTCCTAATTTGACTTTCTTTCTCAAAACCACAAGTAAAAACCAGAAGCACCGATAAGGGCAACTTTTTTCTGTCATTACCTTGTCATGGAAAGACAAATGGCATTACTCCAAAAGTTGCTATGATTGTGTGCATATACCAGATAGAAATTTACCTCTAGTTTAATTTGACATGACTTCCCAAAACCATTTGTGTTTTTTCACTTTCTTTCTTGATTTAATACTCCGTCATGAAACTAAAGGATAGGAGGGATTACTGGATATTTTTATGAGACATTTTCTCATATCCTAAGTCATGCTGCTGTGGATATTAAAACATAGCCAGTCTTCTGGCCCATTACCATATTTCCATTCTTTCATCATCAAAAATCATCTTCTTAAAAAAAATAAAAAAAGAAAGAAGAAGAAAGACAGTCAACAACACAATTTTAGATTACTAAATACCCATAATGCCAAAACAGATCCTGCCGACCAAGATGTCGTACTCTGCCAACCTGAAGAATGTGATGAGCATGGAGACTGGCCAGAGGAGCACTGAGGACCAGTCACTGGTGGAGCAAGAGCTGGAGGCCCCCAAGCCTGGCCCTTCACCACATGACCTCGCTGCCCAGCTCAAGAGCAGTCTCTTGGCCGAAATTGGCCTGACCGAGAGTGACGGACCTCCTCTCCCCTCATTTAGGTACTGTACATCCCAATGTTACCCCATGTATCCCACATAAGCTTTATTTTCAATCACAGAGAGTCAACCTGAGTGATTGGCATCAGAATCGTACTTTTCCCATAAGTAAAGTCCCAATAGGGTGGCATTAAATTGCCATTGAATATAATTTTCTCAAACAATCTTTACAGCATTTCATACACAATATTGTATTTTAGAATATAAATAACTGAAGTAATACTTTGGTGCTCCCTCTCCCGTTCCACCCCCACAGTAAGAGGAAACCATCTTTTTCATAACTGTGTTCGCTGTCTGCAGGCCCCACTGTAGTTTCATGGGGATGGTGATCTCTCACGATATGCTGCTTGGCCGCTGGCGTTTGTCACTGGAACTGTTTGGTCGTGTCTTCATGGAGGATGTAGGAGCAGAGCCTGGTTCGGTATGTTAGGATAAAGTTCTTAAATGAGTCACCTTCCTTACAAGAGCTATCAAATGAATAATAAAATTATAGGATTGCTCATGAATTTCCATATACCGTCACACACCCCCCTCCAGATCCTCACTGAGCTGGGCGGCTTTGAGGTGAAAGAATCCAAGTTCCGCCGAGAGATGGAGAAGCTGAGGAACCTGCAGTCCCGCGACCTGGCCTTGGAGGTGGACCGTGATCGTGACCAGCTCATCCAGCAGACCATGCGTCAGCTCAATACGCACTTCGGCCGGCGTTGCACCACCACGCCCATGGCCGTGCACCGGGTGAAGGTGACCTTCAAGGACGAGCCAGGCGAGGGTAGCGGCGTGGCACGTAGCTTCTACACCGCCATCGCCCTGGCCTTCCTGTCCAACGACAAGCTGCCCAACCTCGACTGCGTCCAGAGTGTCAGCAAGGGCATGCAGGCCAGCAGTACGTGTCACCACGATTACAACTCAAGTATGACGATACACAGAAACTATATCATGGCCTTTCATTTCACTGATGCACCACATTGTTTTGTGATGAAAGCAGCTCTCACTGCGGTGGAAAAGCACACATGGCCAGATGTTCCTCATAGACACCTGCTGTAATGCCTGCTTGTGTATGTTATTTTGTGTGTGTG